>VDFB02000363.1:137294719-137396931 GCA_007258455.2 Sequoia sempervirens | reverse complement strand
AATACACTTAAGTGGAATTTTTATCCTAGGAATCACCTACTCAATCTAAATCTATTTTCCCCACCAAGTCAAAATACATTCCCACAACATAGTGAATCCCATAATTGTGAGTACCCTGGATGTAGTGAGGAATCTACTTAGCTACTTTTTAGTGGAGCTCATGTGGCTCTTGCATGAATTGAGAGACCATATCTACAACATATGAAATTTGAGGTCTCATGTGAGTCAGATAGATGAGGATATCAACAAGTTGTTGATACAAAGTTTTATCCAACAAGGCTGAAGAATACGTCAAGTTTTACCCCAGATAGGATGTAGTTGGCATAGACTTACAATAACCCATGTAAAAAAAGGTGTTGCCACAATAATGTGTTACACTTACAATCAATCTTGATTTCTTTTGAAATCACAAAATTTTAGAAAATATAATGATTTAACCCTTGAAAGGTTCCACTTAAAATATTTTAATTGAATAGGGTTTGATCAAATCCTCTTAGATCAAACCCCCCTTGGATAAAACCCCACTATTTTTAAACCATACCTATAATGGAGTCTCTTCTACACCTATAAAAATGTTGATAAAAAACCACTTTTGATTTACATTTTGGGAGATCAAATCAATTCATTTAAAATTTATGTTTTGTATGTATGTAGCCCTTATTATAATCTTCCCAAAAAGTATACTTTTAAATATATTTAATTTTATTATTATATTTATTTTTTATTTCTTATGAATGTAGGTTTTTCAATGAACATCAAGTTCGTTGTTTCACACATGGAAAAATAGGAAAATAGAGAAAAAAATTCTAAAAAATACATGTGCACTAAGTATTGATCTCCTTATTCCAACAAAAAAAGAATAAGTTAATTCAAATGCATACAAAAAAAATTATGCAGTCCAAAGTACACATCTATCGAAATTATAATTACTATGCCTTGGAAAATTAATTAAAAAAAATGTAACAAAAAATTATGAAAAAATATCCATGCACTAGATTTTGGTGTGAAAAATCTAGTTTAAAAAAAATAGAATTGTATCCTTTCTATAAAAAATGTTAGGTGGTCTGAAGTAAACATCACTTTTTAAAAATATTATTTAGTAGAAAAAATAAGTTATTAAAAATTACATAAAAGGATTCACAATTTATTTTTTAATTTTTTTTAAAAAATAATTAGAATCTACACAAAATCTCACAAATCAATAGTTTGATTCATCTTCAAATTCTTAATTCTTTAGCTGCTATAGATGTAAGAAAGTGAAGATTTGGTGGAAAATGATGATTTCAATGTCAAGTTTGGACAAAAAGTGTAACCCATTATTGTGGGATCATCCAAAACCTATGGAGCATATTAAGTGCATACTTAGGCTATGTAAGGGAGATACCAAAATAAGAATGATTGATCTAAATCTCTAAGAAGTAGTGCAATAAGCCCAAGTATGAAATTAAAAATTGATTATAAAGGGCAGTTTTCCCTTCCCAAATGGTGGATGAGTGAATTTATATGATCAACAAGTCATCAACATAGAGAACCATAAAGGTGTGAGCATCATTCTACTATAAATATAGATATTAGGATTATAATAATATTGAGTGAACCTAACTTTTAGAAGGAGTAGTCCATCTTGGTAAATCAAGCTTGATGGCCTGTTTGAGGTTGTAAAGAAACTTTTGAAGATGACACACAAGTGAATGATCCTGAACAAACCTTTGTGGTTGATCCATGTATATTTCCTCTTGAATATCACCATAACAAAAATCACTCTTCACATCCATTTGATGAACTTCCCATCTGTGTTGCAATAATAGTAAGGACAAGTTAGATGGAATTCATTTTAGTGACTAGCGCAAAAGTCTCAGATTAGTGAATCATGAGAACCTAGGATAATATTTTGGCAACCAAGTGAGCCTTAAGCTTTTCAATTGATCCACCTACTACAAATTTTATTCGATAGAGCCACTTGCATTGAACAAGTTTCCTTCCCTTAGGAAGTGGGAAAAGATACCAAGTGTGGTTCCTCTCTAAGGAACTAAACTCTTCTTGCATTATTGCATCCTACTCAAGGAAACCAAAAGCTTCTTGAAATGATTATGGATCATAATTTTTAGCAAGAAGGAGATGTGGGGCCTCCTAAAGTTCTAACTATGTTCCTATGTGATTTTAAGGATCCCCTACCCAATCCCCCACTAATAGTGCATGTTTGACAAGTTGAAAGAGGCCTTGTTGCTAGAGAAGGAGGAGATTCAAGAGGAGAATCATAATCCTATAAAAGTGGGTTATGTCAACCACCATCATCACTTTCATCATTTGAAGTGGAGGAAGAAGACTCCTCATCATAATAAGAAGGATAATTATCCTTTGAATAAATATAATCATGATGCAATGACTCCAATTTGATGGTGGTTGGAGAAGTACCAGGAGAAGAACTAGAAGGAATCTCATTAAAAAAGTATTCCTCTCAATGGAAAAATCATCTATGGTAAGATGAAGAAGCTTGTATCCTTTGACATCATCTAGGTATCCGATAAATATATAACTTTCTCTATAGATCCATAGCCTTGCATTTATCTACTAGAATGTGGTCCCATGCACTAGATCCAAACACTTGAAAGTGCTTAACTGAGGGTTTCCAACTATACCAATCTTAAAAATGAATTATCCCCTTCAGATCCTAATAAGGAACTCGGTTCTAGATATAACACACACAGTTAATGGAATTTTCCTAGAAAGATGGTACCAAAGACTTGGAGTGAATCATATAATTTTCCATCTATTTCAAGGACCAATTTTTTCATTTTGAAATGATATTCTACTAAGGCCTATAGGTACTATATGCTGTAAATTAGTGCATTCTAAATTATCACAATACTATAAAAACCTATGGTTGGCATATTTTCCCCAATTATTTGTACATAGAACTTCGATGGATTTCCTAGTTTGTTTATAAAATTTATTTTATCTATAATTTATTTTAAATAGGCTTATCCCAACTTTTAATAAACACTATGTGTGTATATGTATGATTAAGTGGAAAAGGGCCTCATCAAAATGAATCAACAAGATGATGAGCCAATAAGTTTTTCCACACAAAATCACTATGCAATTTAATGAAATTGTGAGAGTCAAAACACACAAATAACAATTAGGAATGATAGCTAACTATTATAGAAACTATGAGGGAAGTTTTTAGAGTGTTTCGTAGAAAAATGGCCCCTTGTCATTTTCATGGCCTTTTAGGTCTTGTTTCACAATGTTTGGTCTATTTTTCTTTGATTTAATGTTGTAACATGGCTTGACCATCCATATTTAGGTACTAAAATTCAAATAATGATGTCTTGTGAAGGTTTTGTGAAGTGTTGTAAAACATTTCCACACTCTTGTAGACTCTATTCATTACAATTCACCTAAAAATCACCTTTTCATCACTTCTCCTATTTTGAAGTGCTGTAAAGTCTTGTAATAAGATTTTGCACTTTTTTAGGCTTGATTTCACTATTTACACCTTTCTTATGCTTTATTTGACCCCTTTATGCCCTTATAAGCCTTAATTAAGTGCATTTTTGAATGTAAACCCAAAAAATAACATTAAATGCAAGATAATTCTAAACACCCATTTTTAGGTCCTAGGTGGGACCCATTCACCATGGGTGGCGAATGAGTCCCCCTTGGCTCCAAATTCAAAATATTTTAAATTTTCTCTTAGGTTTTTATTCAAAATCACTTGATGTCGGCCTGTGACGAGGTATTAACGGGTTACTAAGGCACAAAATTGTATAAATAAGTGATTTTCACCTCATTTTACATCTCCTACAATCACACATCACATCTAAGCAATCTTTTCATTCAGTCAAGCATTCAAGCACTTTACAACATCAAATCAAGCATTCATCAAGCATTTTCAAGCATCCGTTGATCATATCTTGAAATTTTCTTCAACAAGGGTTTGGTAAGTTGATAGAATTTGCATGTTATTTTTTTATCATTCTATTTCTTTTCATTATTTCATTAAGGGTTTGATTACCAAAGTGGGGTTTGACCAAGGCAAACCCCTATTTGCTAACCCTCAACCATTTTCCCCCTCTTGCATGTTTGTTTGTAGACCTTTGCATGCATATTTTACAATAATTTAGGTGTTGAAGAGTGGTCAAAAAGTCAACTAGGTGCTTCAGGTCAAATCAACCAGTTTTCAAGCTTGGAGAAGGTATTCTATTTGTTTCCTGTAGAATTGACTTCGACGACCCGACAAGAAGATATCCCCAGATCTGGTGTTGTAGAGTTGTCTCCTATTTTTTTAGAATTTTGGGAGAGGACTGATTTTCCATCAGTGGTGCATGAGTCCCACCTTAAGACTGAAAATCTAGGTTTTGTCAGATTTTAGATCATGACAATCAGAAACTAGTTACTGATAGTTTTCACCAGAAGTAGGACTAATTCGCCACCCTGGGTGAATGAGTCCCACTGTTGATTTTTTGTGATTCCAGAAAAGATTCTAAAGATTCTAGATTCTTCATCAGACCTCCAGGTCCACACTAATTTA
The DNA here is from genome assembly GCA_007258455.2 of Sequoia sempervirens. Lineage (NCBI taxonomy): Eukaryota > Viridiplantae > Streptophyta > Pinopsida > Cupressales > Cupressaceae > Sequoia > Sequoia sempervirens. The sequence goes on along the minus strand of VDFB02000363.1, from coordinate 137,392,394 downwards.
ATCCATTTCTTTCTGTTATGCATTTTATTCATTCTTATTTCATTATTTTCATATCACATTGTGTTTTCCAACATGGGATAAATCTCAAGTTTTGCATTCATAATCAGTCATTTAGATCACTTAATTGCATTTAGTTCATTACACTTAGCTTAAAAAACATCATACATTGCATAATTTGAATGAACCCTTTATCATTTTTGGCCCTACCTCTCTCCTTTTAGGTGAAAAACCCTAGAAGAGAAAGAAACGTGCAAGGTGCCAAAAATCTACGGTTCATAGAGCCTAAAGAGGTGTGTAACTTCTTGCAAGAATCTTTTTCCTAGGGAACAAAGGACTCATTCTCCTTTAGTGGTGAATGGGTCATTGTTAGGGTTTTGGAAACTAATATCTGGGTTATTTTCCTTGATGTATGCACTCTTAGATTCCTAGTTGTCAGCTCGCAAAAAACCTATATTTAATTTTGTATCTTTAATTATTCATTCTTGCAATTTGAATGAAAACTTTGCAACTTGATATCTTTGACAATTTTTCTCTAAACTTTCTCTCCACTTGATCTTCAACCTATAAATCTACAAACACACATTCAAGGGAAGAAAAATTGTTGATTGTTAGTGAATAGGAGTTTGCCTAATTCAAACCCTTCTAGGTAATTAAACCAAATGATGAGAAAATGAAATTGAAGCATGAAATATGAAATTTTACAATGTTGATACCTTGGATGTTGTCTTGTAATATAAAATTGCAATCTAACATGTAGTGACCATGAAGAATGTAGATCTTGATCTTTGAATATGATGTAAACAATTCTCAAATATGATGTAAACAATTCTTGCAATAGATATTTAATGCTACACTCACAATCTTAGCTCAAAAACATGTAGTAATGCATCAAACCCTTGACATGATGATCTATGATCTTGAATTACTGAAATAAACCTTGATAATCTACCTTGAAATTCCTTTGAAAGTGATCTTTTGATGCTTTATAATGCTCTCTTGAAATTGATAGAATGCTTCATAAACTTACTAGGTCTTTGTAAGAGAAACAATGTGAATTAACTCCTTATTTATACTAAATCTAGAGATTCACCCCAAAATTCAAACAATTCAAGCCAACACCAAATATGGAGATAAACATTATTAAATTATTGCCACAATGAAATTGAAAAAAGGGGTCCTCATTAAGGAAGCACCCATTCACCACCTAGGGTGAATGGGTCTTGGCATTGTTTTCCAGGACCATTCCTTTAGGGAATGAAAGAATACTAAAAACCCATTTAGAATCAATTGATGAAGGGAGGTCCTATAGAGGGATGACCCATTCACCACCTAGGGTGAATGGGTCTTGGCAGGTCATTTTCTAGGACCTTGATTTTCCTAATTGTGGACACAAGAAAAGTATCCCTTTTTGCTTGCTTGATTTGGGGATCAATTAATGATAAATTGGATTTAATGAGGCCTTGATTTAGTGTTGTGAGGTATTTTACATGTCCACATTAGGTCTTGGACCCTTGTAAACTAAATAAAATGCATCTAACGACATCTTGTAAAGGTGTTGTAAAAGACTTTCACACTTCTCTAGACCTAATGAACCCATTTTCCCTTAATTCAACATTACTAAATGTATTTAAGTACATTATCACATTGTAACCAAATATTTTGGCAACCTAAAATACTTGTAACCCTTCTAGGGTTTTTCACCTAAAAGGGTAAATATTTGGGCCAAAATGTAAGGTTACATTCAAAGATAGATGTTATGTGGGTGTAATTTTTCTAGATGAGATGATCTAAATAGAAAGAACTAAAAAAGAAAGGTGATTATTGATGCTAAACTAAGAAATACAAAGTGCTGGAAAACATAGTGTTGTATGCAAAGATGAACTAGAAACAAAAATAAATGAAAACAAAATTGAATGAAACTGAAAGAGGTGCACCTAGAAACTGAAAGTAGATCTGAGAAGATTCTAGAATGTTGCAGAATTTATTGTTGAAGCCCACTGGGACTCATTTGCCATAGATGGAAAATCAGTCCTTTTTTTCTAGTAAAATATGTCGGAATAGGTTTTGGGATGTCAGGAACACAGAACATTAGAAAACTCTTTTTATAGCTTAGAAATGGGACTCATTCACCATAGATGGTGAATCAGTCCACCTATAGAAATTTGCAAAGTCAAAGGTCAACTCTATGGGTCCTGGTCTGTATTTTTCTGCTTTTCGAGTTAACAAATTTGAATCTACAAAAAATGGGCTAAAAAAGGTATTTAAGCTCCAATTAGGGTTATGTTGACTTGAATGAATTTGATGAATTTTCAACACCTTTTTGACACCTTTCTCCTTGAAAAATCTGCCTACGAGACTTGCAAACGTGCATGCAAAGAGGGGAAACATGGTTAAGGGTTAGAGTATAGGGTTTTTCCTTAGTCAAACCCCACTTTTGTAATAAAACCCTATGAAATGAAATGAAATGAGAAGAGAATGATAAATAAATAACATGAAATGTCATAAACTTACCAAGCTCTTAATGTGGATGTCTAAAGATAGGCTACTCCAAGATGCTTGAATGCTTGATTAAGTGATGAGAATGCTTGAATGCTTGAATATTATGATGCAAGAATGAACTATGTTGATTGTTAATGAATGGGGGTTAAAATGAATAGAAAACAATGTATTTATACACAATTATGCCCTAATTTACCAAAAATACAACATCGTAGGAAAACTTTAGGTATTTAGGAATAAAACCCGCTAGTAATTTGAATTTATTTTGATTTTTGTGCTAAGAGGGACTCATTCGCGACCCAAGGTGAATGGGTCCCACTCGAGGCATATGCGTGGGTATCACGAATTAAGTTGTCTTTAATTTTTTTTTTTGGGTTTACATTGAAAAATATAGTTAGTCAAGGCCTGTAAGTGCATAAAGCGGCCAAATAAAGCATAAGAAAGGTGTATTTGTTGATAACAAGTATAGAAAAGCGTGAAAATTTGTTACAAGACTTTACAAGACTTTCAAATAAGACTTGGTAAGTGATAAAAAGGGGGTATATGGGTGAATTATAATAAGAAGAGTCTAGAAAAATGTGAAAATGTCTTACAACACTTCACAACACCTTTACAAGACATCATAAAGTCTTAAAGATTCATAAAGATTCAAGACCTAATGTGAATGTGTGGGCCACATTGCAACATTAAATCAATGTGAAATCAAGCCAAATAAGCACAAGGAGGGATAAAACAAGAAAAATTAAAAGGGTTACTTTTTTTTGTGTCCATAGTTAGCTCCCACTTTAGTGATAGGATGAACCTTTTTGAAACTCACACTAAAGTAGAGAAATCCATCTTATGAGGGGTCTGAATGCACTAATGCTTGGTAAGATCAGACAAAAACAATCAAGAGTGATGATCAATCCCATAGGATCAAGATCACATGGAAAACCAATCATTAGCACAAAGGAAAACACATGAAAGTGTTGAAAAAGGAAAGTTGAAAGTTAGATCAAGCTTCAATCATCTATGCATCTCATTGTGGATTAGTTCTATGCTTGTTTGTTTGGAAAGGAAATACATACTCACTCTAGGGTGATGGAACTCATGGTTGTTTGCTAGGTGAGAAGGCCCAAGTATACTCACTCTGGGCCATGGAATTTTTGGTTTTCCACAAGGTGATAAATCCACAACATACTCACTTTGTGTCCATGGAAATTTTGGTTGTCCACAAGGTGAGAAATCCACAAGGTGGCTATGGGGAAAATTCGTGCATCAGAATGGGCTTTCCAACTCAACCGTACTAAAGTTATACCTCCTGGTAACTTTAAAAAGGTGCCACAAAAAAAATGTTGTTTCATGCTTCATGAGACAAGCAAAGCTTTGTATGCTTAGAAATCATGAACAAACACAATGGAACCATAGGCATGGAAGCTTTGTTATGCAAGGTGGCCATGTAAATGAAAAATGCAACATGAAAAAGAGATGTTCGAAGGAGTCTTGCTTAGTTCATGTGAGGTCTTAACTTAGGGAATGTTGTGTCTAATGTCCCCAAGAGAGGACCAATCAAAGAATAAAATATTCACAACTTAGGGGATGTTGTGTGTCACATCAAGCCATTAAGAGGAATGTAATATGCTAAGATAGATAATGCTTATGAAGGACATAATACCCAATGTCATCCACAAAGTGACAAACGCATCATATGAAGTAACAAGGCTGCACTAAGAACCAAGAAAAATAAAAATGCAAAATGAATAATGCCAATGTATGCTCCCACTTTAATGAAATTTCTACAAACCATTCTATGAGAAATTTCTTTAAAGTAGAAAATGAAAAATTCAAAAAGAAACAAGACATAACCCTATCCCAAGTCATACATTTCTATGTAAGGTTATGCCATACAAATGAAAAAGAAACAAAAGAAAGAGGGGTTTCCCCAAAAAGGAACACATCAAACACATAAGGGATCTATGGATTTGGGGTCAATATTTTCATTGCTGCAATGTTTTGTAAGGAGCTTGGAACTGTCATCATTCCCCAAATACACATAGAAATGGAAAAATGACATAAGGAGAGTGAAAAGAAAAGAAAAAGAAAAGATCAATTTTGGGTCTACATGGAAGAGACATAGGATGTCTCAACACATTGCATCATCCCCAAAATGAAAACACAAGTGAAAGGAAAATGAAAAGGTGAAGGAGAAGGAAAATATTTTGGGTCAACATGAAGGAGATAGTACAGTCTCAATGCCTTGTGTTATCCCCAAAAGGAAAAACATAAGAAAATGAAAATGAAAAGGATTTTGGGTCAACATGGAAGAGACATAGGGTGTCTCAATGCTTTTCTTCATCCCCAAAAGGAAAACACAAGCAAAAGTGAAAGGAAAATAAATAAACCTTTTGGGTCAACATGGAAGAGACATAGGGCATCTCTACACTTTGCTTCATCCCAAAAAGGAAAACACAAGTGAAAGCGAAAAGAAAATAAAATAAAAATTTGGGTCAACATGGAAGAGACATAGGGAATCTCTACAATTTGCATCATCCCCAAAAGGAAAACACTAAATAAAGGAAAATGAAAAAGGAAAAAGCAAAATCAATAGAAAACATATAGAAGAATGTAGGTACAAATAGAGGACTATCACAAAGAGAGATAACATCGAACATCACATCATGGGGGAACATGATATGCACATTCACACTCAAAAATATAAGGAAAAAGAAGACTAGTAAGGAAAATGCAAGTCAACCATCACAAAAGTCATCTGCCTCCCAATCTTAATCGATATAAGTGGAAGATGATTAATGCAACTAGGGGACAATGAAAAATGCATTACTAGGACAAGGCTAGCAATTTCTTACCTTCACTTAGTGTAGGAAAAGAATGAGCCAAGAAAGGTTATGAGAAAGGTCATGCAATAGTGAGAATGGAAAATTCTACAACTATTTCATGATGAGGTGTGTGGTGGTGTACTATGGGATGATATGATAGTAGTCAGTGTCATCGAAGTGATACTTAGTATTTCCTTCAATATCTGGCACTCATTAGTTTAGTGTCTAAGAACATGATGGTATTTACAATAGGGTATATTGGAATCTTTAGGATGGATTACTAGCCTATTCATAGATGGTAATAGGATGAGACCTCTATTTAAAAGAATTTGTAGTTTCCTTTCACATTTAGGTGGTGGATGAAGAGGAAAATTTAGTTTTTTAAATTTGTAAGGCCATTTACATTTACTTGATTAACCTTTTTCATGAATTGAAGGAGGAATATGACCCAGGGGAGCATATCATCCTTTTCAATGTTATTAGTCTTGGGTTGTTTAGGAGGAAGAAGAATGTTCAAGTCAGGGGGAGAGTCAAAGATCACCATGCCATCATCATGAAGTCTCCAATATTCTAAAGGAGGCTTGCTATTATGAGGAGGATCTTGATATCCTAACTCTATTGTGTTTTCATCTTTTGGATTTTGTTCTTAAATTCGATGAATGTTATGTTCAATTTTTGTGTCACATCCTTGTTTTCTTAAGATGGTAAAACCTTTTCTATAATTTTCTTCAAGGTTGATGGGAGTATTAGTGACTTTGTGATCATAGAATGGTTAAGGAGTTGCTTGTTTAGAGGAACTAGGTCCACCTATTGGAGGGAACTTGGGTCCTTCATTTGTTTTGAAGGATGTAGGTAACCAAACATATGAGGAGGTGAGACTATATGAATATCTTGTTGTTTCATGGATGGATTAAAGTATGCATTGGCTTCAAGGATGTCAATGCATTTGTTTAAGAACTTATTCATGCTATCATCATCTTCTCCAATGATGTCAACAACATGAGGAGGACATTCATCAGGAGTTGAAGGAGCATGAGGAAGCTCAAGGTCATTAGGATTAGTTCCAAAGGCACAATTTGACATGTCCACTAAAGATTTTAATGATCCATCCAAAACTCATCAGGATTAGTTCCAATGGCACAATTTTACATGTCCACTAAAGATTTTAATGACATCCAAAACTTATTAAAGAAGAAAACCATGATGAAAATGAATTAAAGTAAACTAAATGCAAGAAAGAGAATGAAACAAAAAATTTATGAAGTTTGAAAAAATGTAATAAAAAAACACTGTAATGTAGAAAATGCCTAGAAAATGTTAGAAAATGCAGTGCAAAATGTGCAACTTGACTAATTTTCCTAGGGTGGTCAATGTTGATGTTGCTAATATTTGGTTTTCATTGATGTCAACACTATTAGAATTAATGTCTTTAAGGTTGTATATGTTGAGGATATTGAGAACATTGTAATAAAATAAGTTGTAGGTTGTCTGTGAAGCAGTGAAGTTTAGTTTAGCCATCATAATATTTGATAGCTCAATATATTGATGATTAGAGGTTGATCAAAGGGTTTGTCGATGAGTATATCTAGATTACCTACATGAAGTTTCAAAGATCCACATGAAGATTTGATCGAGTTATGAGTATTTGTGTTTTGAAAGTTGTTTTGTTGATTTAGTTGGTGTTATTGAAAGAAGATGATGTGTTTCTAGTAAATCAAGTTGTTGTGGATGCTTCTGTTGTGATTCATGATGCTCATGGATGTTTCTAGATTGTGCTCTATCTATTTTGTACGTTTTCATTGATTTTTGTGTTCACAATTGGTGATTTTCTTTTATAAGTTCATGTTTTTCATGTTCATAGTCGACAGGGTGATTGTAGCATGTTGTGGATCTTTGAGGCATAATTTTTGAAGGTGGTTCATGTTTGAGGATGTTGTATTGGGTCCTTACTATGTTGTGGCCAACATTTTTTGGTTCACATTAATAATTTTTTTATGGATTGGGTTGAAAATTTGTACACATTTTATATTTTATTAAAGCCGACATGTAGTTTATGTTATTCCTAGTTACGGATATATATGAGTGATTTTTTATTGCATTTGAAGGCATGTGTGTGTTAGTGGTCTATGAGATGTGTGAGTTTTGTGTGCAAATATTGTTCTAATCTTTCGAAGGTAGAAGTAAAGTGTAAATAAGAGTGAGCAGATGTTTATGCACTTGATCAGAATTGTAATCAGGCATTAGCAGATGCTATTTTCTCAGTTCAAAATCTTCTAGATGTAGTCCAAATGTTTATGTAAGACAACGTGTCTTCCTTTGGGCAGTAAGACTTTTGTATTTGAGTAGTGAGCTCTAGGCAGTGTGCTTGAATGCATGTGCATTCCCATTTATATTTCTTTTATACTTTTAATAGAGTATAATATTGTGGACTAACCTCCACTGTGGTTTTTCCCCTAATAGGGTTCCCACATAAAAAAATCTTGGTGTTATGTGTGTTTCTAATGTGGTGATGGTTTATGCTTTCATGTTTGTTTACCAGTTCTGAGAATAAGTTTAATATTTATAATTTTTGAGACAACTTATTCACCCCCCTCTCAGTTGTATGCCCTTGTGTTGCCAACAATTGGAATCAAAGTAGGTTCCTCGAAAGAATTTTAATAGATTGAGGTTATCTGGGATGGCGACATATAAGTAGGATAGTCTGAGATTTGATGGAACTAATTATTCTCTATGGAAGACTCGAATGGAGTGTCATCTGAGATGCATTGGTGAAACTTACTTAGAGATTGTTGCTAAAGTGCTCAAATACTTGCTTGCTGTAGACAAAGCCAAAGCTACTGCTATTGAGGAGATCTGCATTATGACAAATGTAACCAAAGACATGTTGACTGGTAAGCTTATTGATTTTGAGTTAAGTGACTTTAGTGATTCTCTTCCTCAGACAAAATCTACATTCAAAGCTACTATCTATGGAAAGGATAAGCAAAGACATGATCTGGGAGAAAGTTCTTCTAGAAAAATGTCCAAGTATGAGTAGGAAATGAGAGAGATTGATGAAGAAGAAAGAAAACTAGATGAGCTTGAAGCACTTATTGTCAAGAGGGAATCCAGAGGAGAAGTATAAATGGAAATTGCCTATTAAATTTTTTTCTTGCAATAAGATAGGTCATTTTTCCTCAAGGTGTCCGGAAAGAGTTCCTAAGCCAAGACCGGACAAGCCTAGATTCCAAAGAAAGTGTTATTATGTTGCTGATGAAGGTGTGACAAATGATGAATATGATAAAGGGAATGTAAGTGAGGATGAATGGGGATTTATTTCAATCAAGGAAAAATATCATGTACCTATTAAATCTACTAGTTGCACGAATGTGGAGAAAGCTCTACCTGGCTGAGTTGAAGAAAAAGATGAATGGGTGATTGATAGTGGATGATTGTTGGTCTCCTACAATGATTTAATAACTAAGTCCTTATGGCCATGATTCATAGATTGCACATCTAACCTGAATAGCTATTTCAATCATCATGAAGGTGCATTTAACTTTTCAACCCAAGGACGTGAACTTGAAATGGGTCAGCATAGTATGTGCACTAGGAACTCAAAGTAGCCATTTCATTCTATAGCTAAGGATATCATGATATTGAAAGTAAATTTATTAGAAAGGAATATCATAAATACCAATCACAAATCAAAAACTACATAAAACTAAAGTGCAGAACAATAATAAAAATCTGAGCAAAAAATAGGGTACTACTCTATCTGCTTTGGCTGTAGGAAAACTCATAGAATGTAATTCTAGTGGCTACAGGAATAGTCGGTGCCATATTTATAACTAATTACAAAAAAAGAAGTAATACTAAAATAATACTAAACTAAGAATATAAATTACTCACCAAGTACACCCCCTTGGATAGGTATCCTCTAAAATTAAAGAGAACTTAGATGCTCAAACTTAGAACTTTATTTTATTCACTGTAAATCATGAGTACAAAAGAGTAATGTATCTGTATTATTGAAAACATGAGAGTGCAAGTAAAATATCAAATCATGCAAACTCCTTAAGGAAGGAGCATCCGATCTTTATTTATACTATCATCTAAATAAGGTAGTCAACTCCATGATTGGGAGAATGCCATTTAGGGAAAACAAAGAAAGTGGAGTAGTGGTGATTATGCGTGCATGAAATCTAGTCAAACATGCAGGTCCAAACATAGATTTAGCATAGCAGTAATGGGCCTTCGTCTGCTCAATCATTAAAGTCCACTACAAGGCAATTACATTCGGTTGCATCAGGAATCTTCTATCGTCGACCTCCTTTGACCTTGAGTGATTCCTTTGCTAGACATTATGGTGCATGCCTAGCTAGCGATGCCTTCCTCAACTTAGCATCCTCAAATTAAATGTACATTGGAATTTCAATATGCACAATAACTACACATCTATAACCACCTTAAGGAACATTCATTAACCACATGCAAAATCAATATAGATAATCCACATAATATGTCATTGTCATTAAAAATTGCAGAGATAGGATTATGCCCAATGTCTATAGTTTGAGGGAAACATTATGAAAATATCAAAATTTAACATCAAAGTCCATGACAACTGCCAACAAAGAAACTATAGAGTCTACCCAAAATTGGACCAAAAACTAGGCTCATCACTCCCCCCAACCTAACATTTTTCTAGTCCTCCAACAGGGGAAGGGTTGTTCTTTTACTTGGTTGAAGCTCTAAAATTTGCAACTGATAGTTGTCCAACATCAGTGGCTGTTGTGCATGAATCAAGATCCCAATAGAATCCTCCTAATCTGTCAAATCTATTCCATCTCTTCTTTTCTACAAAAAATATCATACTGGTAGAATATGAAGTTTAGCACAAGCCACATGAGAATGGGTGGCTAGAAAGTTAGGGGAAGCCAAAATCACCCCTTTGTTCTTCCAATCTGAATATACCTATCAATCTTTTTTAGTGTTGTAGCATAATTGTGGATGGAATGAGGTTCAACCTGCTTCAACTCATTAGCTAGGCTATTCCATCCTTGTGATAGGAAACTTCTCATAGTTTCCTCCTTTACTGCTACCTTTACCTCATACTCACTATAAACTACCTCAATCCAAGGCATAATCCTATTGCCATAACTAGGTTTGAGAAGCATTTTGTGCCATTCTCTATAAATATCCCTTGGGTTGCTTGATTCATCCCTAATGGGCAAAGGGATGTTAGACTCCAATTGCTTATAAGCCCCATGTTGTTTTCCCCAACTAATCTCATTTTGCACCCAATACATAAATTCCCTCAACTCGACATCCCCAACATACAACAATAGATTCCAATCATGGTCTTGAGTTACAACATAATTATGCAAATAAAAATCACATAAAAAATTCTTCATTTTAGGTGAGGCAATCTAATAAGCATTGAAAAATTCAACAAGGGTTTCAATAGAACCAGTTGTTTCTAGTTGTGGGGGTATTGTTTCTCTTGATCTAGTTTTGGCTATTGCTATAGGACTTCTTGTTGTAGGAATTCCTACTCATGCTACAAGAAATCCTAATTTTCCTCAAACTTTTTTGCAATGTTAGCAAGATCAGCTAGTGTTATATTTTCTACTCTTCCAACTATGTCTTCTTCTTCAACATTCTCCTACCCCATTGGAGCTTTAGGGTCCTCATGTGATGCCTCACCAAGCTTAGGTATTTCCTGGGGAGGCGTACCAAATGTTGGCCTAGCTGGCCTTGATTTCCTAGGAGGTATCTCACATTTTTTTGGCTACAGGATGAATAGTGTCAGTCTTCCTCTTCATAGAACTCGACACCTTTCTTTCTATAGGTCATTTTTTGGCCTTTCCTTTTCTTGTTATTACTTCTCTCTATTGTTCCCTAGTTTTCATTAGGGTGCCAAGTGGAATGTCGTCATCAGAATCTGATGAAGAACTTTCTTTTTTTGAGTTCTCTGTTCCAGAAGAACTCATTTCTATGGTTTCTTCTATTGCAGGAGGGTTCACACTAGAGCCAACACCAAAGGTTGAAGTACCAAGAGTGGCCTCACCGGTGCTCAATCTCCTTCTAGACCTAGGAGGTTGAGGTAAAACCCTAGGTTGCAAGTGCTCAGGTCTAATTTGATCAACATTTATAAATTCTTCCCAGGTCATTCTAGATACATCATGCAAAGACTTTTCAACTAGCAATTTAATCAAAAAATGGTGGGAAACAGAATTATCCCTACCTTTTTGGGTCTTGGCTGCCATGATTGAGAGAAGATTTTATAGCACATTAGGCACATTCATCCTCCTGTAGTGCCTCATGTGATTCAAAAGCTTGAAGTGCACATAATGTAAATTCAACTAGTGACCCTCACAAGTGATGTATTTGATAACATAAATGGCTATCTCCTTCCATGGCTTGGGCATGGACATTCTCTTTGCACCCTATTTATCTAAGCTCAATGGGGGTTCGTTCGGCTCTGTAAATTCAGCCCTAGCTAATCTGGCGTCTTTGGAAGCAAGGTAATTTTCACCATCAGTAGGTAACACTGTGACCTTTGCAATTCTTTCCTCAATTGCCACAACTTCCAACCCTTTTACTATGGATTTTCCTTCATAAAATTTATGGTCAAATTAAAGGGAAATGCTTTCATCAAAGCCATCTAGCTTCAGGAAGTAATCTATCCATCCATAATTTCTAAATTTGGCAAGGACTTGTGCATCCTACACTAAAACATCATGCACCGTGGGCTCATTTTGAATTAACCCACCTCCCATTGTCTGCAATCAAACAAATTCTCTACAATTTCTTTCTTGCAATTCCATCTGAAAATCAAGTTCACTTTGCTGCAATACCTACTAAATTTCCAGTGCCAATATCAACTAAATTTTCCCTTTCTTTTGTTTCACCTTTTTGCTTGCAACTCAAGATTATGACATAGTTAATAATGGAAAGAAAAGGAGTGATAAATGAGAATTATGATGGGAAGAAATGGTGGCTACTGTTAATGTCACTTCACACATGCATGTCGTCCTCTCACTCATATTTCAAATCAACTCATTTTAAATTTTCTAACATAGCCTAGCATAAATTGACACATGGGAAATATATTTGCATATTTTTCTTTCCCCCCAACCTAAATTTGGACATGTGTCCATACATGGAAGATGGGAGTGGTGATTTGATAGGGGGTAATGGCATGTTATGTGAAAATCTATACTAATGTATAGTGATTAAAACAATGCACTTAAAAGATGATTAAAAGATATAAATTAATTCACACATACCTGAATGTGTAGAGGATTCATTGCAAAGATTGTGGAGAAAGTACCACTCACATTTTAGGGAATAAATCGAGCAATTAATGAAGATGAAGTGGAATGAGGTGAGGTGGAATGAAGTGATGGAAGAGAGAGAAAAGTGGTGATGGATGGGTGAATGCACAAATGAGTGAAGAAATGGACTTCCACAAGAGAAAAAGTCTTTATTATGACAAGTACGTGCCTTAATTAGTCAGAAGGAGGGACACTAGGTCTACTTCCTTTGGTTGTAGGAAGCTCGAGTGCTGAATGTTGGGTGAGTTATTGTAGGAACTCTTCTTTGGAAGTTGGCTTGTGATATAATTTGAGGCAATGACCATTGAAAAGTAATTTGAATCTGATAGGGTCAATGGTAGTAAGTTGAACAAATCCATTAGGAAAGAACTAAGTGACTTCATATGGTCTTAGCCACCTTGTTTGCAATTTTCCCGTATTGTCGTAATATCTTGTGTCATAGAGCATGGCCTAATCTCCTGGTTGGAATTTCTTATCCTTGATAAATTTGTCATGCCATTTGATTTTCTGATTTTGCATTATCTTTGTATTCTGTAGGGATGCTCTTCTTATCTCATCCAAAGAATTTAGCTGCATGATTCTTTCTCTTTGTGCCTCAGAAATATCCATCCCCAAATCTATTGTAGTTTGAAGAGTCTTATATTCAAATTCAATGGGCATGATGGTTGTCTTTCCATACAAGAATTCAAATGGAGTGAAGCCTGTAGTTATTTTCCAGGTTGTCCTATAGGCCCAAATAGCTTCTTGTAATCTGTTTTCCCAATCCTTTATATGAATAGCTACGTTTTAGTTAGAATGGCTTCAATTTCTCTGTCGGTCACTTCAAATTGGCCATTAGCCTAGGGGTGATAAGGAGTATACTTCATGTGCCTTATGTTGTACTCATTAACTAGTGCTGCAACAAGGGTTGATGTGAATTGAGCCCCTTGATCAGTCACTATTTCTCTTGGGACTCCATATCTTGTGAAAATCTCCTCATAAAAAAATTATGCAACCTTGTTATCTCTTGCATGCTTCATGGCCTTAACTTCTACCCACTTTGTCACATAATCAATGTATACCAATATATAAGACTTACCATTTGATGGAGGGTCAATGGGTCCCACAAAATCCAATCCCCACTTATCAAAGGGAGTGATTACTAATTGAGGGAAAAGTGGCATCTCATTAGATTAGGTTGGTCTACCCATTCTTTGACATTTATCACATTTTCTAGTATGCCTTCCCACATCCTTGTGGAGTGTTGGCCAGTAATATCCTACGTTCAAAATCTTCATTTTTGTCCTCTTGGCTGCAAATTTTCCTCCACAAGGTTCATTGTGACATGCATGCAAAATGTCATATGTCTCATCTTCTCTCACACATCTCCTCATGACATGGTTTGGTCCAATATAAAACAAACATCCAACAATCCAAGAGAAAGGAAAATATTTTTCAATGAGTGCCCTTTTCTCTTTTGGAGAGAAGTGAGAAGGGACTCTACTTGTGACCAAATAATTGGCTATGTTAGCATACTAGGGTGTTTGTATACTAAGGGAGAATATATGCTCATCAAGAAAAGAGCCATCTATGGGTTTATTTTCTTTTGATGTAGTTAGCCTCGAAAGAAAATTTGCAACAACATTGGCCTTCCCTGGCTTATGCACAATGGTTATATCAAATTCTTGCATCAATAATAACCATATTGCCAACCTACCTATGATCAAAGGTTTATTCACATGATATATAATGTCTGCATGATCAATGTACACAAATATTTGGTAGCCTATTATGTAATGTCTAAATTTTTTTAGTGCATAGATTACTACCAACATTTCTTTCTCTGTCACTATATAATTGAATTCAACTCCTTGTAAATTATTGCTGACAAAGTAAATGGCATTTTCAACAACTCTTTCTTTTTGTCCTAAGACTGCTCCTATGGCATAATTTGATGCATCAGTATGGATGTGGAAAGGAAGTTCCCAATTAGTCCCTTTGACTATAGGAGTATGAGTTAAAGTTTCCTTCAAGTCAAAAAATTCCTTGTCATAGGCTTCAGTCCATTAAAATTCAACATCTTTAGTGAGAATAGTATACAACATGCTGCTACCTTGCTGAAATCCTTGATTAATGTCTATAATATCCTTCATGACCAAAGAAAATAGTAACATCCTTTTGTTTTGTAGGTGTGGGTAGATTTGTGATTACCTCAATCTTTGTAGGATCTACATGAATTCCCTTGTGGCAGATGTAGTGGCCAAGAACTACACCTTCATGCATCATCATGAAGCACTTTTCACTATTTAAGAACACGTTTTGGTCTTCACATCTCTGTAGGACTCTCTTGAGATTTTTCAATGCTTGATTAAAATACACACCATAAGTGGTAAAGTCATCCATATAAATTTCCATGCAATCATGAGAAATGTCTGAGACTATGCTAATGAATGCCCTCTAAAAAGTTGTAGGTGCATTGCATAAGCCAAATGGGAGTACCGAATAGGAATAGGTCCCCCAAGGATAGGTAAATGTGGTCTTCTCTTGGTCCTCTAGTGGAATTTGGATCTAGTTGTAGACGTTGAATCCATCTAGAAAAGAAAAGTATTGTTTTCCTGCAAGTGTGTCCAAAACTTAAACAATGAAGGGTAAGGGAAAATGGTCCTTCTTGGTGACAACATTAAGTTCCCTATAATCAACACAAACTCGCCATTTCCCTGCTTTCTTTGGCATAATCACTAATGGAGACACCCACTAACTATCTGAAATGGGATAGATAAATCCTACATCTAGTAATTTCTATAGTTCCCCTTTTACAAATTCTCTCAGTGTAGGGTTAATTCTTCTTTGTAGCTATCTTACTAGGGTGCAATCATCTCTGATGTAAATTCTATGAGTATAAATTTTAGGTTCCAGTCCCTTCATATCATGATAATCCCATGCAAATACATGTTGAAGGGTCCTTAATAAGTTTTCCAATAACAATTGTTGCTCCCCACTTAATTTACTATTAACATTTAGATATTTTCCTTCTAACACCTGTACTTGTGTGGCTAACTCTTTCATGGATGCTTAATTAAAACATGGTACCTTTATTTCATATGGAAGCAATGTGTGAGACAAACCTATTGTTGCAGGAAGTTTTTCTGTAGGAACAATGGGTGTAGGAAGAGTGGTTGTAGGAAGAATGTCTATAGGAACAGTGGTTGTAGGAAGAACAGGAAAAAGTATCTTGATTGGAGTAGTAGAATGAGAAGATGATGCTTCATCCACTTCACAATGGTTTTGAATGATGTAGTTAGCTAATACTTCATCCTCATCTTGGGGCTGCATGAAAGAGCTTCTACCTAGAATCATAAGATGCACCACAAAATTAACTTCCTCGACCTCTTCACCAACATGTGGCCATATGAGACTATCTTCATCATGAGATGGCTAAGAAAGAGGATAAATAACAAATTTTTGTGTGCTCTTCCTATCTGAAATGGTCATGTCACCTAACCAACATCCAATGTATGCATTTGTAGTTGGTAACCAAAGCCTTCCAAGAATAATGGGATACCCTCCTAGTGTAGTTTTAGGAGAAAGAATCATAAATTCTATTAGGTACTCCCAAGAGTCTAAAACTACCACAAGATTCTCCACTACATCATCAGGATTAATAGTAGAGCTACCAGTAAGCTATAGGATAGTAGGAATAGATCTCATGATTGCAACATTTAGTTTCTATACGATTTCTTTGGTCATTACATTTATTGCTGCCCCTAAATCAATCAGAGCATTCTTTACTTGGACCTTGTTTAGAAGAACTGCTACCACAGGACTACCTGGGTCATTATACTTGGGGATAGTCAGTTTTCCCAGCATGATGTCAGATAGTTGTCCCACCACATGAACTGTAGTTGGGTCCTTCTTTTTCCTACCTAGCTTCTTTAGGCATGCTTTCTTGATTTCCTTGTCATAGATTGGAACATCCTTTATGGCCTGAAATAGAGGTATCTAGACACATATATGCTTCAATTGATCCAAGATATCAAAATTTGTATTCTCCTTTTCTTCCTTCTTCTTGGAAACTTCCAATCTATGAGGAAATGGTGGTTCTTGTTCAGTCTACTTGGCTTGGACTGGTTCAAGATTTTTAGGTACACTTGGCTGAATGAGATCATTCAGAGGTTCTTCCTCCTCTTCCATAGGAAGCTCAATGATAATGGGCTTGGAAGGGGATAGTAGATTAGTTCTTGAATGCAAGTGGATGTCACTTACATTCACAACATTTGCAGGGAATTGGTTTGAATCAACAGAGTATGCAGGTTGTTTTTGTTTTTTATTTGGATTGGGTGTGGGTTGAGTTGGTAGTTGAGTAGGTTTAGGTGCATTTGAGCTTGGATTAGCAGGTGGAGGAATTATAGCAGGCTATTGGGGTTGAGAAGGTGGCTGCATGTAATTGGTTTTTCTGGGTAGACCACTGTTGTCCTCCTCTCCATTGATTTTTTTGCTACCAATTTCATAGAGGTGACTACCAATGCCCTTGAAATTTCTTCCAATTCCCTTGAGGTTGCTACCACTGGCATGGAGGACTTTGATGATTGGGCCAAGCATTTGGAGGGTTACTCCAAAGCTGTGGTGGATATCCTCCATAACTAGATGGATATGGGGGCTATCGTTGGTTACCAGATAAATAGGAATTAAAATATGGCTAAGAATAAGATAGTGGATCCGGTGGCATACCTTGTCTTGGAGCCCAAGGCTTCCTTTGTGCAACATAGTATACTTGGTCTTCTTTAATCTGGAATGGATTGAACTCGGGTTGAATTTGCTTGCTTTCAAGGATAGCTACCATCTTGCATCTACAGTCCCTCTTCTTTTGTCTGCAATGGGGGTAATACTTTGTCAACATTGCCTCTGCCTCCTCTTGCTTCTTCTTGGCTTGAAGTATATCTAGTTGAGTAACTAGATTATTTATAATGTCTTGCTTGAAGTTTTCCAGCAAATGAGTAATCTCCATTCTTTAAACTCCACCAGTTGTTGACTTACCTATGGAAGATTGATAAGCTCTCCCCTTCTTTAAAGCTACCCTAGAGTAGTTTTGGCATATTTTCTTGATATCTTCCCAAGGAACTTGGGAGATATCTCCTCCTCCCGTGAGGTCCAAGGAATCAATGTAGCTATCATTGATTCCTCTTAGGAAAAAAAACTTTTGTGAGTCTTCTTTAAGTGAATGGTGTGGAGATTTTTGTAGGAAAAACAAAAACCTTGCAATGTAATCTTCTAGGCTCTCATCCTCCTTTTGTTGCATCCTAGAAATTTCACCTCCTCTCATGCTGTTGCCCCTATAATATTCCTTATATTTCTCAAGGAATTTTATCTTCATGTCTTCCCAAGTTTCCACAATATATTTTCCTAGGCTCATGAACCATCTTAATGCAACCTCTTTCAGAATGGTAGGGAATAGCTTAAGCCTATGGGAATCAATAGTGTAATCATAACTCCTGTAAAGTATGTCAAACTCAAATAAAAAGGTATTAGGGTCTTCTGTGACAAGTCCATAAAACTTGGGGAGTGCTAAAGTAGGAATGTTCTTGACATTGTCAACTTCATTCTTATGGGCAATGGGGAAAGGAAAAGCTAGTTTTTTAGGTCTATTCCTATTTGCATCACCCATTCTCGCTTGATGCAGTTCTAAAGAAAAGGGGTTCTCAAGCTAATTTTGATCTTCAAAGGAGACTTTAGAGCTAGTCAGATTAGGAAATTCATCAGCAAAGGGGTGTAGATCTTCTTCTTCTTCTCTTGGTAGGTTTTGATATTTAACTAGCTAGAATAGATTAGGATTGTTAGGAATTAATCTCCCATAAGCATCCATTCTCCTTCGTCTATGGTTGAGGTATCACTTACTATCAGCCAACTCACACGAAGAATTGGTAAAGAATAAGGGGGTCATTAATTCCTAAATGAAGATATACTAAGAACAACTTCAAGAAACATTACACCAAGAAAAACTACCAATAACTCCAAAAGACTCCCTAGTTTAACACCATCCTCGACAATGATGGCAAAAATGTTGGCCTTCTACAATGATTTAATAACTAAGCCCTTACAACCATGATTTAGAGATTGGAAATCTAACCTGAATAGCTATTTAAATCATCATGAAGGTGCATTTAACTTTTCAACCTAGGAACATGAACTTGAAATGGGTTAGCACGATATTTGCACTAGGAACTCAAAGTAGCCATTTCATTCTACAACTAAGGAACTCACGATACTAAAAGTAAATTTCTTAGAAGGGAATACCATGAATACCAATCATCAATCAACAACTACATAAAACTAAAGTGCAAAACAATAATCAAAATTTGACCAAAAAATAGGCTACTACTTTGTCTACTTTGGCTATAGGAATAGTCACAAAATAGAATTCTAGTGGCTGGAGGAATAGTCGGTGCCAGATTTCTAACTAATTACTAAACAAAAAGTAATACTAAACTAATACTAAACGAAGAAGACAAATTACTCACCAAGTGGGCCCACTTGGATAAGTATCCTCTAAAACTAATGAGAACTCAGATGTTCAAACTCAGAACTTTATTTTATTCACTGTAAATCATGAGTACAAAAGAGTAATGTATCTATATTACTGAAAACTTGAGAGTGCAAGTACAATGTCAAATCATGCAACCTCCTTGAGGAAGGAGCATCCAATCTTTATTTATAATATTAGTTAAACAAGGAAATCAACTCAACGACTGGGAGGTTGCAATTTAGGGAAAATAGAGAAAGTGGAGCAGCAAAAGTTACACATGCATGGAATTTGGTCAAACATGTAGGTCCAAACACAGATTTAGCACAGTAGTAATGCCCATGTTTTCCCAATCATTAAAGTCCACTACAAGGTGGTTGCATTCGGTTGCATGAGGAATATTTTATTGTTGAACTCCTTTAACCTTGAGTGATTCCTTTGTTGGATGTTATGGTGCATGCCCAGCTGGCTGTGCCTTCAACTTAGCATCCTCGAATTATATCTACATGGCAATGTCAATATGCATAATAAATGCACAACTATAAACACCTTAAGGAACACTCATTAACCGTGTGCAAAATCAATATAGATAATCCACATAATATGTCAATGTCATTAAAACTTGTAGAGATAGGATTAAGCCCAATGTCTATGGTTTGAGGGAAACATTATGAAAATATCAACATTTAAAAACAAAGTCCACGACAACTTCCAGCAAATAAACTATAGATTCTACCCACAATTGGACCAAAAGCTAGGCTCATCAATGCTCTCATCACATGCCAGGTGATAAAAGTAAGTTTGTGAGCTTGGAAAAGTATGATGGTGGTGTTGTAAGATTTGGTGATGATAAAGCTAGTGTAATCCATAGTAGAGGGTCAAGTTCCCTTGATGGTAAGTATAATATTGATGATGTTCTATATGTGGAAGGTTTGAAGCATAACCTCTTAAGTGTTGGAAAGATGGTTAACAAGGGATACAATATTCAATTCAAGTATGGAAAATGTAGAATATTGGGGAATTCTAGAAACATGATTGCATCTAGTTCAAAAAAAAAAGATAATATATTTCACCTAAATGCTACTAGTAAAAGTTGTATAATTGCTCAAGTTGATGAAAGTTGGTTGTGGCATAGGAGAATGTGTGATGTAAAATTTGACAATATTATCAAGAAAATTTCTACTTAGGCAATGAGTGATCTTCCTAAGTTGATAAAACCTACTAATACCATATGCAAGGAATTTCAGTTAGGGAAGCAAACTAGAGTTTCATTTTGGAGCAAACGACATTGTTCAAATGAAGTGTTAGACCTTGTGCATACTGACTTTTGTGGTCCTTCTAGAGTCAAAATTTTACAAGGATACATGTATTTCATGTTACTTATTGATGATTATTCTAGAATGATGTGGGTTACTTTCTTAAGGGAAAAATATAAAGCTCTGGAGAAATTCAAGATTTTTAAGGCTATGGTTGAGACAAAGACAGGTTTGAAGATTAAATTTATGAGATCAAAGAGAGGTGATGAATTCACTTATGGTAAGTTTAATTCTTTTTGTGAAGAGCATGGGATAAAGAGACACTTATCTGCCTCATGGACCCCTCAACAAAATGGATTTGTGGAAAGGAAGAACATGAAAATTCAACATGCTACTAGGACAATGATGTTGGAAGGAAATGTTCCTCATATCTATTGGAGAGAAGTTGTGAGTAATATTATTTACACTCTCAACTGGACCGTATATGTCAAAAGTGATACTGATAAGACTCATTATGAGCTATGGTATTTTCATAAGCCTACTATTAGATACTTCAAAATCTTTGGGAGTAAATGCTATATCAAAAAGAGGAAGATATAGGAAAGTTTGATGCTAGAAGTGATGAAGGAATCTTTCTTGGTTATTCTACTAAAGGCAAGGCCTACCGGTACTACAATAAGAGATTAAGGAAATTAATTGAAACTGATAATGTCAAGGTTGATGAAGACATAGTTAGACCATCTAGAACCTATGGATATGATTCAGACGATCAAAATGATAGTTCAAATAAAGGAAAGAAAGTTCAAACTCCAAATCAAGTTCAAAAAATTCTGGTGAATCAAGAAAATCAAGAGGAAGAAACTAGTGAAAGTGTAGAAGTCAGATCACAAGAGCCTAAAGTTCAAGAACATCCCAAAAATCCAAGGTATATAAGACTAAATCATTTAGAATATCAGATTATAGGTGATAAGAACAAAGGTGCTCAAACTAGGAGAAGAATTGTAGAAGAATATTGTTTGATTTCAAATACGGAATCTAACAGTGTCAATGAAGCATGCAAAGATGAACATTGAATGAAAATAATGAAAGAAGAACTATTATAGATTGAGAAGAATGATACATGGATTCTTGTTCCTAGACCTAAGGACAAAAATGTAATTGGAACTAAATGGGTCTTTAGAAACAAACTGAATGAGCAAGATGATGTTGTTAGAAACAAAGCAAGACTAGTGTGTAAAGGATATTCTTAGATGGAAGGAATTGAATTTGAAGAAAAATTTTATCCTGTTGATAGGATTGAAGCTGTGAGACTATTTCTTGCTTATGTTGCTTACAAAAACTTCAAGGTTTATTAGATGGATGTCAAGTTAGCATTTCTAAATGGTTAACTGGAAGATGAAGTGTATATTGAGCAACTTGATGGATTTCAATTGACTGATCAAGAGATATGGTTTGTCTATTGAAGAAAGCATTGTATGGACTCAAGCAAGCCCCAAGAGCATGGTATGCTAGATTGGAAAAGTATTTGTTGAAACTTGGATTTAATAAAGGCACTGCTGATAGTAATTTGTATTTCAAGATTGATCACAATAAAGATTTGATTGTTGAAGTCTTTGTTGATGATATCTTTTTTGGAGGAGATGATAGTTTGTGCATGAAGTTTGTTGATGAGATGCAGAGTGAGTTTGAGATGTATATGATTGGAGAAATAAAATTATTTTTGGGATTGAAAATTACTCAGCTAGATAAAAGAATCTTTATATCTCAGTCCAAGTATGTGAAATAATTGCTAAACAAGTTTGGTATGGAAGATTCAAAGCCAGTTGGTACACCTATGGTGACTAGATGTAAGTTGACTCAAGATGATGATTCTCCTAAACAAAATCAGACTAGATATAGATCCATAATTGGTGGATTCCTCTATTTGAATCAAACTGGAGCTAATATTATGAATAATGTATGCATTGTTACAAGATTTCAAGTTGATCCTAAGGAATCTCATGTGACAGTTGTGTAATCAAAGGAAAAATCAGATTGTTAGATGGGTTAGCACAAATAACATAAAAATCCAATGATATAACGAAGCACAATGGAAATCAAATGAAAACGAAAGGGAAATATATCACCGAGTGTCTCCATCTTCCATGATTGACCTTCATTACACCTTCTTGCTTGCTGGATAATGTTGCCCTCAGATTTGTACTTTGAGCAATCTAAAAAGCCTAAGCCCTACAACAAGATTCGAAGGATTTGATATGCCTATGACTATTACCAATGCCTATGTCTATTTCTTAAAACAAATGCTAATATTAATCAAATGCCTATGACAAAATATGTGAAACTAAGTAAATGAATGCCTATAGTAATTACGTAAAATGTCAACCTCCCCCAAAAATGAGAAGGAAATGGCATTTTATAGAAAAGGCCATTTCAAACGGATGGACGAGATAAATCAATGAAATGAACTATCCAAATTACACCTGAGAATCCCTAATTAGGGTTAGGGAAAAATCTTTAATCGAACGGTCAAAATAAAATTGGATCGATGGTGGAGAATAAATGAGACAAATTAATTAGAAAATAAAGATTTTTGAAAAATCAAGAAGATAATATTGCCTGATTTGCAAGATTCAAAAAATCAAAGAGATAAGATGTGGACTGAAGATAAGATTTGGAAAATCAAGAATTTGCCCGATTGCTTGATTTCCAAGATTCAAAAAATCAAAGAGATAAGATGTGGACTGAAGATAAGATTTGGAAAATCAAGAATCTACCCGATTGCTTGATTTTTGGAAGATTAATTACTAATTTGAATTAAAATAATTCAAATTATGGATTTTGAGAGATAATAAATAATCTTTTTCAGATTATTTATCAAAAAGGACTAACAGTTAGGATCGACATGACATTTTAAATAATTTAATTTATTTAAAATGAGAAGAATATGAAATTAGCAATTAAATAATTAAATTTAATTATTTAATTTAAGAGATAAGATTAATTAATTAAATAAATTAATCAATTTATTTAATTAAGATAGTTAGTGACGTATTAAATAAATAAATAAAATTTATTTATTTAATAATCAAGGATAATTAAACGCAGAAAGGGAAATTAAATAAATTAAGAAATCTATTTAATTAAAGAAAGACTTAGACAATTAGTGGCGTATTTAATAAATAAATTAAAATTTATTTATTTAATAATCATAAAGAATCAAAGGACATGAATTGATTAAATAATTATGAATTATTTAATCAATAGTCGAATGTGGACCAAGGACATAATTAAATGTCTTACTTATGCTAGGACGAAAGTGGTAAAAATGAAGCTTGCAGGCCTAGGTCATTTTTAGGTGTCTACATTTTGCCCCTCTTTGTCATAATGTCACTTGTCGCGTTGTGACAAAGAAAATAAGCCAAAAAATGCCCCAATGCAAAATAAGATGAGGAAGAATGATGAGGAGGGTTATGGTATGCCCCCTCGAGAGGACAGACGGGTTCGAAGAACATGGGTGTGCTCTCAAAATTAATGAGAAGACCAGAATATGAAGAGACAAAGAAATGTTAGTGCAAAAGATGTGAATGCAATGCTTATATGAGATGGGTGAGAGAAGATGACAAGACTAAAGAAGATGCATGTTAATTCCTAGACCAAATCCTTCAAAACATTGCCATAGGACCTTAATATTTATTGCTATTAATCATCATTGGGTAGTAAAAATGAGACAAATGGACAACAAACACCATGATATGACGTAGACCAAGGTGTGCAAGGTCATCCACTTGAAAAACAGACAGTCACAGACAAGGAATGTCGTAACTCATACTAAGGGCGAAGTTGCCCTAGTCTTTTTGTCAAGACAATCCACAGACAGCAGTCAAAGAAAATAAAATAGGCCAGAAGACGTCATCGCACCTCTAAATCCTTCATGGGACATCCTCAAGGTAGCTAGAAACATGACCAATAAAGACAAGACAGTAAAAATATAAGACAAAATAGCCAAGAAAGATTAACAGCCATGTAATTTTGTTTGCCAATGTTTGTTTTCCAAAGATTGAATTCTTGTCAGTTTGACAGTTTTGACAGTTTAAGAGTTTTGCCAATTTGACGGTGTTGATAGTTTGACGGGGCCTATTGTCAGAAAGGACACATCCTAAAAAAGGCAAAGGACATTTTGACGAGGTCTAACTCCAAGAGGGACACATCTTGAAGAGGACCAAAGAGTGACGAGATTGACATTGTTTGGATTAATATGTTTTGGCAAGTTGACTGATGTTGACTGTATGATTGATTGGACTATGCTGTCTGATTTTGACTAATTTTGACATTTGATGTTTTGAATGACTGTCTTGTGTTTGAGTTTGACTATGTTTGACTTATTTGACCGATGTGACGATTGTGACAAATGCCATGATTTTATTTGGACAACCCTAAAAGGACTGACCTAATGTCTCGGGGACTCATCGACTGATGGCCTTGCTCACGAAAGAAATGCCAGAGACAACGTGAAGTTCGACAATGACATGGACTCCATTGACACGACTGACTTTGACTCCATTTTAGGATTTTGACATTGATTTGATTTTTTTGTGTTTTTCTCGTGACATTTTATGATTTTTAGGTCTTTCTTCAGAAATTTTTATGATGTTTTGGTCTTTCTTCATATTTTATGATTTTTTTGTCTTTTTCGTGACATTTTATGATGCTTTGCTCATTTTGTCATTTTATGATTTTCGGATTTTGACGCTTAAGAGGATCGCGGACAAATGCATATGACCGATGCCTATACATGAGAATCCAAGGACAACATGATTGTGCCCCTAGTCAAGCTGAATACCAATTGACAGGTGATGACAACGTTGTTTGACGTGGGAAGGACGCATCCCAAAACAACGTGAGGATGATGATGATAATGTGACGAAAGTATTGTGGTCTATAGCCAGGCCAGGAACGCAGTCAAGTAATGTTTTAGATAATGTGCTTGTATGGATTAGACTCGTTGCATTTGGAATGACTTGGTTAGGACTAGATGGGATGATGATTATCCTTAGACCGTTTGACAAGGGAAAGCCAAGATAGGTGATAGGCATGAAAGGATAAGAGGGTGGCCTTGGTAAAGAATGGGAGACATGAGACTAAGGGGATTGTCATATGATTTTCAAGGACTATGTCATATAAGGACAATAAGACTATGACAGTCAATGACATGATGTTTCATGAATCGTGTATGACTGAATGATAGACATGTCAAGAGTTTTCCCAAAGCATGATTTATGTGTGTCAGTTTTATGTCAAGATCAAGATAGGTGGGAAAAATGCGTGGAAATGATAGGGCTTAGATGGATGTCAATGTCACGAGGAAGGCATGGGAAATGAGATGACTTGCCCCCAAGTGTAAGAGTCCACAAACGATTTATTTTACATATGACGCCTGTTTGCTAGGTTTTCATCATGGTACTTATCCAGGGCACCTGTTTGCTAGGTTTTCACCATTGGATGAAATTTTTCTCTTTACTATTTTTTTGAATTTTTGATTTTTTTGGTGTCACCAAGATGCCTGTTTGCCAGGTTTTCATCTTGGTGACGATGTTTTACATTTTTCAATTTTTTTTTTAAAATTTTGTGGATAGCCTAGATGCTTTAGATGACCGCTGACTGTTATGATTCCATTGATGGTGCCGATGTAGAGATATGCCAATAATGACCTTGCTGAAGGAGTTGTCTTGTTAGGATTGTAGCACTTGTATACAACTGATCGATGTCATTGTGATCATTTTTGATACTAGAGTTGGTCTTATCAAAATACGCACATCGCAATAGAGTGCCATGAGAGTCCTTGTGGTAAAGAGTTGCCACCATGATGTGACGGATTTGTGACATAATATTTTTGGACTTTAGGCGAGATGTAGGATTATGACAAATGATGGTGGACATGGAAAGGTTGTTTGGACATTTGGATGAATCACTTTTTATTTTCCAAACTTGGGATGGTGGATGATGGATTTTGGAGGGATGGTGTTTGGAACCAACACATTTATATGTCTTGATTGATAACCATTTTGAAGGAGGTGGACATGTGTTATATGTGGGAGTCCTCTTGTCTTGTGGCTCCACATTATGATTGACTTTTTCTTTTGACGTATTTTCTTTGCTTGATCCATATTTCTTTGGGATCCATTTTAATTTCATTTGTCCACTAGTCCTTTTGTTTGATTCAACTTTTGTATTTGACTTGATGTCTTTGTTTGATCCATCTTTCTTTGGGATCCATTTTAATTTCATTTTTCCACTTGTTCTTTTGTTTGATTCAATGGCCTTTGACATTTGATTTTGATCTTTTGACTTGTAAGACTTTTGTTTTTGTTGGTCCCAAAGGGGAGGTTGATTCATGATAGAATGATGGTTCATGGTGTGGGTGGAGGGGGTGTTGGCAGCAATCTTATGACAAGGATTTCTCATGGACTCCATTTTGATGTTTGTATCTGACAAGGTTGCCCCCAGTATTGAGGAGGTACCACTGACATCATTTGATTTATTGTCTGAGGAATAACCAAGACCTTGATTTCTGTAATTTTCCTAAAGCTGTATTGGTTCTAGAATTCCTTGCTCGTGTATGCCTAGTCCTTTGCCTTGATATTGCATGCTTTGGCAGATTCTATTTGCGATGGGGTATTTGTTGTGTTGAAAGCAAGATGCTAACCCATCATGATGTCTATGGACACTGTCACTTGTAATATTTTCATCTGCAAGAAAGCCTGATCTGACAAAGATAGATGACCGTAGTTGATAAAGTGTCTTAGCTTCACTTTCATGTTGGACATATTCCTGACTGATATCTTTGGCCTGATCATGTGACATGTCAGGTTTAGATGATTCTGTTGATTCTTCCAAAGCAATGTCGAAGCCATCATTATGTTTAGTGTCATAGAGTCCCATAATTTTAGCTATAACTTGATCATATGCAAGTGTGTCCCTAGTGGAAGATTCTTGTTCTGGAGGAATATCATCTATGTGTCCCTTGAAGGCAAGTGTCTCATCTTGGGAAGTGTCAATAGTAGAGGCCTTTATAGGGTCGGCAAGTGTTTGATCATGAATGGCATAAAGGTCAAGAAGGGGACCATTTTGGATATCTTGGTCAATGGTAGGGTCTTGCTCGAAGATGGGGTTGTCATGGATTATATAGTTGGAAATAAAGCTGTTGTCAAGGAGAGGTGTGTTCTAGATGTCATGATTGTCTTGAAGGACTTCATGGATGGACTGAAAGATAGGGTCATTGGATGAACTACCTTATTCTTGACATGAAGGTGACATTATAAGGTCATGCTTTGGGCTTTCATTTTGACATGTATCTTCAAGTGTAGACGATGGAATGTGACTTTGAGTAATGACAAAATTTTCATGACTAGATGTGGCTTGTGAGGGGATGACTTGAAAATGATTAATGGATGAAGGACTAGGATAAGACATGGGGACTTGGACGAGACTAGTATGTGAAGGACTAGCATATGACATGTGTTCTTGCATCGGACCTGTATGTGAAGGACTAGGGTATGACGTAGGGACTTGGACTGGATATGACATGGAGTCTTGGACTAGAGTAGGATGTGATGGCATATGATGTGACATGGGGACTTTGACTATATTAGTTGGTAATGACATAGGGACTTGGACTGGATTGGAGTAAGGTTGATTGAAATAGGACATGGAGACTTGGACCGGATCAATATGGTATGATGTGGGGACTTGACATGAGTTGGTAGATGGTTGATAAGGGATGCAGACTTGGACAGGATTAATAGGTGAAGGACTAGCATATGATGTGGAGGTTTGGAATGGACTAGTTGATAGTTGGCTTCCCTTGTCAAGGTTAGGATAAGGGTGATAAGTGGATGTTTGTTGTGAATTATTGGTAGGATTTGTGTCAAGTGACTGTTGATTGTGAGGGTAGACAGATGGTGGAAAAGTATTTATGTCAAAGCCTTGTGGTAACTTAGACCCTTCATCCAAAAGCATGGCTAGGTACCTTTGAGGGTCATGTAAGAGATATTTTTTTACAAAGGAGACTATATCAGGATTTTGCGATGTAGCTTTTATGTCTTTGAAATATACTCGTCCATTTTGGTCTCTTTGTATGAATGGTTCAAAAATATTTTTTGATGAATATTGCATGTTCATGTTGTGAAATGGGTCAAAAAAGGTCCAATGTTTGACTTGGTTGTTTCTAGATGTTTGACCGTTGTTTGGTTTGTTTCAGTATCTAGAAAACACTTGCAAGCATGATATTTTGACTGTAAGCAAGCACATATGAGACAAGTACAATCCTAAAAGGCCAAAAGGCCAAGGGTTTGTATACTTGGTATAGCCCACTGATAGACCCCGGATTGGTGATAAACACCTTTCCTTCTTGAGAGCAGATAGCTTAGAATTTTGGTGGCATTGGCTCCCCTCCACGGCTCATTAACGTTATTCGAGCACACCAAATTCAGATTCTTTGGGTAGTGACATCCCAAGAATTGCTATCTCTACTCAAGGGGATTAGTAGTGAGTGTCTTCGGGCATGATACTGTACCCTGCACTATACCAAGCAACGACCAATAGAATGGTTGGATACTAAGACAAGAGGTTTTTAATTCGGGCATTCCGTTCATGGGGCGTGATCCATGCGGCGAGAGTCCCCTTTCGGATCCATCTCATCAGAACCACGCTCGTGATTCTTGGGCTTTCCCCAAGAACCCACTTTTATATACCGGCTGGAAGTCCCTCGGTGTCAGGGTGCTACCGGTCTGAGTCATCCTGGGGTGAGTACTTTTTCGCACCAGAACAGGCCCAAGTTCTAGAGTCAGTAACCGTTTCTCTTACACCTAGGATCGCACGAATGCGCAAGGGGAGAGGATACTCCGATATACCAAATCGTGAAGGGTGATTAACAAATAAAGATGGGTCTGGTTTTCTGATCACGAGGTTTTCACCAAGTGAGAGCATACTCACCTACCATCTTGCAAGCACAATCAATCAAAGAAGATATGTGTTCTTTTTATATGTACCAAAATCAAATGTTTGCTAATCTATGAAAGAAAAACAAGCACAATGTTTGTTTATCTTGTCTTCGACATTCGAACCTGCAAACAAAAGATTAGTAGTTCCTTATGCAATGGTCTTCGACACACGAATAGGGATCACCACACGCTACCAGAAAAGATTAGTAACAAAAATAAAAAAATAAAAACTTAAATGAAAACAGAAAACTTGAAATAGTGATAACTTCCTCCAAACTTAAAAAAATTTCAAGTGGTAAATATCCATGGAAAGTTGAAAATTAAATCTTCAAAACCCAGAAAATATTTTCCACGATTCTGCACAAAAGGAAAGTTATAGACAAAAGAAAAACACGGGTTTAAAAATAAAATTAAAAAAAACAGCGATCACTAAAATAGCCATAACTTTATCAAATCTTATCAAAATTTAAAACTATTTAATGTTCTGAAAAGCTGAGACTAAGATCTACAAAACCCAGAAAATGTTTGAAATTTTTTTATTCACCCATTTTTCTGTGCCCGAATGAAGGTGACGGGATTTCGTATGACGTCTTGGCTGTAACCTGCAAAACAGTGAAAAAAAACAAGAACACACGAATTTTTCTACAAAATGTCAGGTTCACCAATGTAATCAAAGGAAAAAATTAGTTTTATTAAATGGTTAGATCAAATAACATAAAAACCTAATGAAAATAACGAAGCACAATGGAAATAAAATAGAAATAGAAGAAACAATATTACCAAGAATCTCCATCTTCCATGCTTCACCTTCGTTACACCTTCTTACTTGCTGGATAATATGTTGCCCTCAGATTCGTCTTCTTGAGAAATCTAAATGTCTAAGCCCTACAACAAGATTTGAAGGATTTTCTATGCCTATGACTCTTGCCAATGCCTATGTCTATGTCTAAAGCAAATGTCAATATTAATCAAATGCCTAAAACCTAATGCCAATAATGAAATACTACAATTGCCTATGACAATGAAATGTGAAGCCAAGTAAATGCCTATAGTAATTATGTAAGAATGTCAAGATGTTTGAAAATGAGAAGGAAATGGTATTTTATAGAAAAGGCCATTTCAAATGGACGGACGAGATAAATCAATGAAATAAACGATCCAGATTACACCTGAGAATCCCTAATTAGGGTTAGGACAAAATCTTTAATCGAACGGTCAAAATAAAATCGGATCAACGGTGGAGAATAAATGAGACAAATTAATTAGAAAATAAAGATTTTCGAAAAATCAAGAAGATAAGATTGCCTGATTTACAAGATTCGAAAAATCAAAGAGATAAGATGTGGACTGAAGATAAGATTTGGAAAATCAAGAATCTACCCGATTGCTTGATTTGCAAGATTCAAAAAATCAAAGAGATAAGATGTGGACTGAAGATAAGATTTGGAAAATCAAGAATTTGCCCGATTGCTTGATTTTTGGAAGATTAATTACTAATTTGAATTAAAATAATTCAAATTATGGATTTTGAGAGATAATAAATAATCTTTTTCAAATTATTTATCAAAAAGGACTGACAGTTAGGATCGACATGACATTTTAAATAATTTAATTTATTTAAAATGAGAAGAATATGAAATTAGCAATTAAATAATTAAATTTAATTATTTAATTTAAGAGATAAGATTAATTAATTAAATAAATTAATCAATTTATTTAATTAAGACAGTTAGTGACGTATTAAATAAATAAATAAAATTTATTTATTTAATAATCAAGGATAATTAAACGCAGAAAGGGAAATTAAATAAATTAAGAAATCTATTTAATTAAAGAAAGACTTAGACAATTAGTGACGTATTTAATAAATAAATTAAAATTTATTTATTTAATAATCATAAAGAATCAAAGGACATGAATTAATTAAATAATTATGAATTATTTAATCAATAGTCGAATGTGGACCAAGGACATAATTAAATGCCTTACTTATGCTAGGACGAAAGTGGTAAAAATGAAGCTTGCAGACCTAAGTCATTTTTAGGTGTCTACAAGTTGTGAAGAGGATTTTGAGGTACTTGAAGGGGACAGTTGATTTTGGCCTATGGTATCCTAAAGAAGATTACCTTACTTTGAGTGCTTTTACTAATGTTGATTGGGAAGATGTGAATGACAAAAAGAGTACTAGTGGCAGTGCATTTTTCTTAGGAAAGAAGCTGATTTCATGGTTAAGTAAGAAGTGAAATGTAATTTCTTTATCTACTGTAGAGGTAGAATGCATTGCTGCTGCTAAAAATTGTACTCAAGTATTGTGGATGAAGTAGATGTTGAAAGATATCAGAGTTGTGTATGATGAACCTATTGCTATATTCTGTGATAATTCAAGTGCAATTAATGTTTCTAAGAATCCAATGTTGCATTAAAAAACCAAGCATATATCTATCAAGTTTCAATTTTTGAGAGAAAAGGTGAGTGAAAAGGAAGTTAGATTGGAGTATGTGCCCACTAAGGAACAAATTATAGATATATTTACCAAGCCCTTGCCTACGAATACTTTTGAGTATCTCAGAGTGAAGATAGGGGTGATTACCCCTCCTAATTAGAATTAAGATGCATTGCCTTGCATTAGTCCACATATTTCATATTCATATCTTGTGATCCAGATTGATGTTGTGGTGGCTGCTACTCACAGGAAGTAGTCAAATTTTTAGAAATGTGGTTTAGAGCTTGCGTGGAGAAAGATAATGTGTATCTTTATCATTGATGTCAAAAGGGGACAAGAGTCATGTGAAAAAATATGAAAGATTTGAGGAGAAAAGAGTCAAAATCTAAGGGGGAGAAAGTGCTAGTGCAAGTTGTGTTGATGGTGTTTTTCACATCATGTGTTGCCATCAATGCCAAAGGGGGAGATTTTTGGATGTTGTTGATATGTGGTTTTCATTGATGTCAACACTATTGGCATTAATACCTTTAAGGATGTATATGTTGAGGATATTGAGAAAATTCTAATAAAATAAGTTGCAGGTTGTCAACGAAGAAGTGAAGTTTAGTTTAGCCATCATACTATTGGCTAGCTTAGTATATTGATGATTAGAAGTTGTAGATTAAAGGGTTTTTAAAAAATTACATCTAGATTATCCATGTGAAGTTTTAGAGATCTGCATGAATATTTGATCGAGATATGAGTATCTATGTTATGACAGTTGTTCTATTTCTTTAGTTGGTGTTCATGAAAGAAGATGATGTTATTGTAGTAATTTATGTTGTTGTGGATGCTTCTGTGGTGATTCATGATGGTCGTGGATGTTTATAGATCATGCTCTATCAGTGTTGTATGTCCACATTGATTGTTGTGCTTGCGATTGGGGATTTTCATTCGTAAGTTCATGTTTTTCATGTTCATGGTCGACAGGGTGATTATAGCACATTGTGGATCTTTGAGGAATAATTTTTGAAAGTGGTTCATGTATGAGGATGTTGTTTTGGGTCCTTACTATGTTGTGGCCAACATTTTTTGGTTCGCATTGATAAAGTGTTTATGGATTGCACCGACAATTTGTACACATTTTATATTTTGTTAAAGCCAACATGTAGTTGATGTTATTCCTAGTTGCAGATATATATGAGTGATTTTTTATTCCATTTGAAAGAATGTGTGTGTGAGTGGTGTGCGAGATGTGTGAGTGCTTTGTGTGAATAATTTTCTAATCTTTCAATGACATAAGTAAAGTGTGAAGAAGAGTGAGCATATGTTTATGTGCTTAACCAAAACTATAATCAAGCATTAGCAAATGCTATTTTCTTAGTTCAAAATCTCCTATATGTAATCTGAATGTTTCTGTAAGACAGTGTGTCTTCCTTTGGGAAGTAAGCCTTTTGTATTTGAGTTGTGAGCTCTAGGAAGTGTGCCTAAATGCATGTGCATTCCCATTTATAATTCTTT
The DNA here is from genome assembly GCA_007258455.2 of Sequoia sempervirens. Classification (NCBI taxonomy): domain Eukaryota; kingdom Viridiplantae; phylum Streptophyta; class Pinopsida; order Cupressales; family Cupressaceae; genus Sequoia; species Sequoia sempervirens. Next base: position 137,359,063 of record VDFB02000363.1, on the reverse strand, counting down.
TATAATTTCAATAGAGTATAATCTTGTGGACTAACCTCCACCATGGTTTTTCCCCTAACAGGGTTTGCACATAAAAAATATTTGTGTTATGTGTGTTTCTGATGTGGTGATGGTGTATGCTTTCATGTTTATTTATCAGATTTGAGAATAAGTTTAATATTTATAATTTTTGAGACAACTGATTCACCCCTCCTCTCAGTTGTCTACCCTTGTGTTGCCAACAGTGAATGAGTCCAAGGATGATTTTTTTGAGTTTTCTTTTTTAAAAATTAAGTGCAATTTGGTTTTTTTTTAGATTGTGTTATGCAAAATTCTCATGCAAATGTATAATTTCAGTGTTTTTAAATGATTTGAAATGCAAAAATGAAAGCTATATGATTTTTTCACTAATGCAATTTTGAAAACCCTAGGATGTAAATGAACTTGAAATTAGAAGTAAAAATTCTTGAAAGTTATGTTCACCAAAATGTAACAAAAAATTTTGGCAACTCAAATTTCTTGTAGCCTTTCTAGGGTTTTTCACCTAAAAGGGTAAATATTTGTGCCAAAATTTAAGGTTACATTCAAAGATGGATGTGATGTGGGTGTAATGTGCTTAGATGAGATGATCTATATGAAAATAATTGGAAAATAAAGGTGATTATTGATGCTAAACTAAGAAATTAAATGTTCTAGAAAACATAGTATTGTATGCAAACATGAACTAGAAACATAAAAAAATGAAAACAAAATTGAATAAAACTGAAAGAGGTGCACTTGGAAATTGGAAGTAGATCTGGGAAGATTCTAGAATGTTTCATAATTTACTATTGAATCCCACTATGACTCATTCACCACATATGGCGAATCAGTCCTTTTTCTGGTAAAATCTGTCAGAACAGGTTTAGGGATGCTAAGAACACAGACCTTTAGAAAACTATTTTTCTAGCTGGAAGTGGGACTCACTCACCATAGATGGTGAAACAGTCCACCTACAAAAATCTATAAATTCAAAGGTCAACTATGTGGGTCTTGGTTTGTATTTTTCTACTTGTCAGTTTGACAGATATAAGTCTGTAGAAAACAGGCTGAAAAAGGTCTTTAAAATCCAATTAGGGTTATGTTGATTTGAATGACTTTGATGACTTTGCAACACATTTTTGACACCTTTCTCCTTGACAAATCTTCCTACAAGACCTGCAAACACACACGCAAAGAGGGGAAACTAGGTTAAGGGTTAGAGTATAGGGGTTTTCCTTGGTCAAAACCCACTTTGGTAATCAAAATCTATGAAATGAAATGAAATGAGAAGAGAATGATAAATAAACAACATGGAATTTCATAACTCTTAATGTTGAATTCTAAAGATAGGCTGCTCTAAGATGCTTGAATGTTTGATTAAGTGACGAGAATGCTAGAATGCTTGAATATTATGATGGAAGAATAAACTATGTTGATTTTTTATGAATGGGGGTTAAAATGAATAGAAAATAATGTATTTATATAGAATTATGCCCTAATTTCTGAAAATACATCACAAGACAACCTTATGTCTTTAGGAATAAAAACCCACTAGTAATTTGAATGTATTTTGATTTTTGTGCCAAGAGGGACTCATTCACCACCCTGGGTGAATGCGTCCCACTCAAGGCATATGAGTTGGTGTTGAGAATTAAGTTGTCTTTAATGATGTTTGTTGGGTTTACACTCAAAAATACACTTAATTAAGGCCTATAAGTGCATAAAGGGGCCAAATAAAGCATAAGAAAGGTGTATTTGTTGATGACAAGTCTAGAAAATTGTGAAATTTTGTTAGAAGACTTTACAACACTTTAGAATAAGAATTGGTAAGTGATAAAAATGGGGTATATGGGTGAATTATAATAAGAAGAGTCTAGAAAAGTGTGAAAATGTCTTACAAAAATTCACAACACCTTTACAAGACATCATAAAGTATTAAAGATTCATAAAGATTCAAGACCTATGAATGTGTGGTCCACATTGCAACATTAAATCAATGTGAAATCAAGACAAATAAGCACAAGGAGGGAAAAAAAAGAAAAAGTAAAAGGGTTACTTTTCCCTAACCACACACATTAATCTAGAAGACTTGTGAATTAAAGTTGACTTTAATCTTCACATTGGATGTTGTGCCTTTCTAGGCTATGTCGACCTTATTTTAATGATGTAAAGTGCATTTAATCACACTTTCACATTTATTTTTTAGTCCTTATCCCTAATTACCCTTTACATCATCATCAATAGGACCCTATTACATCATATTGTGCATCTTGAGGTATAATTTGATGAAATAACCAACAAAGTCATCATATAAACTTGATTTCCTTACTTCTCAACATTTCATCTAGAAAAATGGCCCCTATGGGACCCATTCACCATTACGGGTGAATCTGTCCCATCCAAGTGGGACCCATTCACCCTTGATTCTAAATGAGTCCCATTTGAGCCATTTTTAGGGTTTAAGTGGGAAAAGTTGGATTTTTAAGTTTAATTTTTCTCCATGTCGGCATTAGGGATCAAATTTATAGGAAAATAAGGTGGATTTCCTATAAATACAAGTCTCTAAACCCTAATTCATAAGAACTTTAACTCATTCATCATTTTGTCTTCCACATCAAGTCAAGCAAGCTAGGGTTTTAGCACTCCAAGGCATTCAAGATCACTTTTCAGAAATTGAAGGGCATAATCTTCATATTTTGCTTTAGAAAATCAAGATCAATTATCGTGGAAAGGTATTAACTTCATTGTTATATGCTTCATTACATTATTTATTCATTTTGGTTTCATTACCTAAAAGGGGTTTGACCAATGAAAATCCCCATGCCCTAACATTCAACATTTATCCTTCTCTTCTTATGTGTTTGCAGATTTATACATCTTGAAGACTTGGAAATATTTAAAGATCAAGTTTCAAAGTTGTTGAAGGAATCTCCTTGTTGACCAAGTCAAAATATCCATTAAAAGTCAATTTCAGTGCCAAAAATCATACTTTCAGAAGTAGACACCTATTAGGAACCAAAGTGCAAACCAAGGGCTTTAGTTTCCAGTTTTGGATTTTCAAAAATTCAAAAGTGAAATGATTCACCATTAGTGGTGAATGAGTCCCACTGCAGGGCCTAAAAAGTGTTTTTTGCAGTTTCGGATACCCATTTGTTTGAAAGAGACTCTATAACAATTTCCCAGATGTCAGAATAATTTTCCCAGAATGGTGAATGAGTCCTAGTAGGCTAAATTTCAGCATCATCAACATTTCAAAAGTCATTTCTAGTCCCCAACAAGTTCTCAGGTGCACACATTTAGTTTCATTCATTTTTGTTATAGTTTACTTTCATTTCTAGGTCTTTTTGCATTTCATAATGTGTTTTTAAATAGTCTACATTTCATTAGTTTTGCATTAATAATTAATGTCTTTTATCATTTTTATCCATTTATATCATCTCATCTAGGCATATTACATCCACATTAATCTTGAATGTTTACATTACACTTTGGTCCATCTTTCTCCTATTAGGTGAAAAACTGTAGAAGTGCAAGAAAGAAAGTGGGTACAAAAATATTTTACATTTTGGTGAACCTACTTATAGAATACTTTATTTTCTAATTTGGAGTCCATTATCATCCTAGATTCAACATTGCATTAGGTTTTTCATTATTTTGCATTCTACAGTTTCAAACACTTGCATTAGTGAAAAACTCATTTAGCTTGCATTATTGCATATAATTTCATTGGGAATTTCTAAAATTTGGCATTTACATATTAGGTCTGCAACATACAACATTAAAAGCATCAAAATCAATTGAAAATTTCTAAAAATTTTGCAAAAATTCCTTACTAGGACTCATTCACCATTCTGAGTGAATTAGTCACTGTCAAAAAATTTCACTATATATTACAGCATCAGAAACCTCATTTATGTGCCTCCTCAGCCTCCTAATACCATATATTATAATTCTGGAAAGTTTTAGGAACATTTGTTTTATGCATTTAGGTCAAAAACATCATTTTAGACTACTCACTCTTCAAATCACTTCAATTGCAAACATCATTAGATCTGAAAATGCTTACATTTCTGAAATTTTACATCACATGGCTAAAAGTAATTTTCACTTTTTCTTACACAATGTTTCTATTCATAAAAAATTGCATAATTTTTGTAAAATTTCTTTTCATTCTTGCATATACATTGTTTACATTCTTAAGGTTTTGTATACATTAGATAAAAGTGTTTTGCATAGTTGGATATACATTGGTTACATTGCTGAAATATTGCATGAAATGGTTACATATGCTTTTTATTTTTGTTCACACAGTGCTAGTGTCTTGCATATTTACACATGGTAAGAAACATTTCCCATCCCCTCCCTATGAGAGTGTTTTTTGTGAAAGAGACTACAACCTTGGCCATTCCTAACAATCATATTTTTTCTTCTCCTAATATATATCCTCTTCGTGAAGAAGATATTTTGGTGTTAGAAGAACCAATCAATGAGAGTTTTGAAAATCCTAGTTGTTTCTCTTCTTTTACCTCTCTTAGCATACAAAACATTCATAACCAACATAACACAACCATAGGTAATCATGAAACTAACATTTCTTCTTCTCCTAGTATCTCTCCTAGTTACAAAGAAGATACTTTGTTGTTAGTAAACACAATTTATGACAGTCATGAGAATCTTAGTTGTCTCCCTTCCCCTAGGAAAAAACTTATTGAGCAAGAAAATTCAGCTATCGATCATTCCCCTACTTGTGATGTAGTCCTTTTATAAGAACCAATCCATGAATGTCAAGCACATTCGATTTGTAGTCCTCCTAAAAAATTTCCTCCTAGGGAGAATATCATGATATAGGATAAGGATAAAATTGATAATAATATTATGGATTTGGAATAAGATGAAGAGCCCATGTTAGACTCTCATTCTCCAAGGGATGTTAATATTATTAAACCTCAACTCATCCTTTATCCCACTTCACACAAACAAAAAAATACTCACCAACCTAAACTCATTCTTTACCCTCCATCAAACAAACCTCCAACTCAACACAAACTCGAATTCACCCTCTACCCACCTCATAATAATGTTTCAGAGAAACCACTTGTCATAATACCATTTCTCATACATACAACACTATAAAAAATCCACAACCACAACAACCAACCCCGTCTTCCTTAAAAATTCCTGATTATAGACTACTTAGTGCCCCTCGATTAAGGGATTATGATCTTGTTGAACAACTTAAGAGCACTCCCGCAAAGATATCTCTTTGGGACCTTCTTCAGAATTCACCTACCTATCACACTATGCTTCAAACAGCCTTGCAACAAGTTCCTATCCCTTCTAATGCACAAGAAAATTAAATAGCATCCATAATTCAAGGATTGATCGCTGACATTGTTTTCCACCAAAGAGAACTCACCCCTTTGGAAGTGCCAAAACAAAATGAAGCTTTCATGATAATTTCTCAATACAATACGATAGGGATAAAGTGAACCCTTGTTGACAATGGCTCCACTCTAAATGTGTGTAGCAGGTATGTGCAAGATCATCAAGGAAAAAATAGGCCCTTAAGTGGCAAAAACTTCAGAAAAATTAGAGTTAGGCAACTTGACATAAAAATTTGAATAAGTTATCTATATTATTTTGAAAATATGTAAAAATAGAATATGTAGCAAATTGAATGTAGTTTCTAAATGACTAGGTTTATTTAAATATATATATATTTGGTGAAAATTTGAAATTTCAATGTAGTAGTACTTAAATTTCAGGGAAAAAAATAAGCAATAGGTGTCTGTCTGACCACCCTAACCACAATAAAATGATAATATTTTTTTATAATATTTTAGATATACATAGAGGACTCATGTCCCGATGTGATGCATTTTTTTGTAATTTTTTTCCATGTAAATAATTAATTATGAATTTTTTATTAATTTTTTTAAAAAAAATAAAATCTCGTATGTCTGACCACCTTAACTTCATCAAAACTTCATGGAATTCATTTTTTTTTATAAAAATCCTATAGAATGCAAAGCATAGAATGTGACGCATGTTCTAGATTCAAAAAATGTGATACCATTTGAAAGCTATAGATGTTTTTCAATCAGCCTATCAATAAGGACTTTAGTCATAATTCAAATAGAAAATGAATAATAATTTTTTATTAAACTTAAAGTAAAGCATAATTTATATTGGTGGAAAGCTAAGAATCTCCTTTAGAAACCCTTTTCGTTTCATCAATTTTTGGTAAAAAAAAGTCATCAGCCACATACCATACACATACCCATCATATCACCACTTTTTGGCCCATCATGATCCTGCACATACCCTAGCATAAACCTCTTGGATAGGCTTTGTGTGGATAGATCAAAAATTCAACCTGGTTTTTTATCTATTAAGTGCTTTAACAATATAGCAAAATAGCCACTTTGTGTGATTACTTTTCCTATTACAATTGGAGTGGCCACATTGGATACACAAATTCATGTTATTCCTCATGAACTTTCATATAATCTCCTTCTAGGTAGGCCGTGGATTCATGAAATGAATGGTGCACCTTCCACTCTTCATTGCAAGATGAAATACATTCACAAAAACAAAGTGCACAGTCTTGAAGCTAACCCTAATCAGAATAGTTATTTGAAAATTGAGAAACACAAAGCGTATCATAATTTACACACATTAACACCAACCACACAAGTGGAACCCATCCAACCAAAAGACAAAAAAAACATCTCAAGAACAAGTAATGAAGCTATTAGATGATGATTGAGATTCCTTACACTTCACACCACCACTCATGGATGATTCTTCAAAAGCATCCACCTCAACCACTTTAGACAAAAACATAACCAATTACACAACAACCTTTCATGAACAAAAGAATGACCAACCACTCGATCCAAAAGTGATGCAAAAGCTTTATGGAAAAGGTTATGAACTTATGAAACAACTTGGATATAGTGGAAAAGGATGTGGTGCTAATGAACAAGGTATCCATAACCCTATCAATTCTCTCACACAACAAACAACTCATGGTCTTGGTTATTTCCCTTTGGTCGAAGTAATCAAGCCTTCAATCAATATCAACACTATCACAAATAATTCATCAAAGCCCACCTTAATTGTAATGCATCCTAAACTGATCAACACTAGTGGTCTTGATCATTCTCCTTTCCATGCAATTAAACAAACAAATAAACTTTTTATTAATTTTAATGTCATCTCGCTAAACACTAATGATTTGAATTAATTATATTTTACACCCTCCTATCAAGGAGGGCCTAAAATCTCACAATCTAAATAGTCTTGCATAGGTATGACATCTTGTACATCTAAGCAAGAGGTATCTTTTTCAAAAACTCTAGAAACATCTTCTACCATTGATCAAGAGGGTATCTTGTCAAGACTCCTCCAAGATCACTTGATAACCCTTCCTCCAAGAACTTGAAATAGATTCTATTACAATACTTCATTTTTTGCCTATCATAGAGTCCATATTCATTCCACTAATGAATGTAATGCTCTGAGTTGTAAAATAAATTTTTTTAAGGAGTTTGGTTTTCTTCCTTCTGTGACGGAACCTAATCCCTCTAATTGATAGGAATTTTCACTCTAGCATGCATTTCCTCAATCATTTCAGCTCATCCTTGTCCCGCGCTAAGTGGGGGATAGGGGTTATGTAGCCTTGTCCTCATATGTCACTTGTCATTTCCTCCTTTGGCTAGTAATTAACCTTTCATGAACATATACCATCAACCTTGGGATGTGGATGACATGCCTTAAGTTGGATTGCACGTGACATACCACGTTTTTCATGATGTAGCTTATAGGAAATATATGACTTGGCATAGGGATTTTGAATAAGCTCCCATATCCTCTTCTACTTTAAAGAAATTGTTAATAGTAATGGTGTTAGAAACTTCTTTAAAGTGGGGGCATACATCACCACTCACATTTCATTGTGTGATTTCTTTCTTCTTGTGATGCATCATTTTCTTGGTGGAGTCATTGGGCTTGATTCCCTCTAAGAGTGTGATACTTCTTTGACACATCCTCTCTTGGAAACATTAGGCATAGTGTTCCCTAAGATGAGACCTCACATGAACTAAGACAAATACTTTTCAACATTCCTTGCACCATTTTTCATTTACAATGTCTATGAGTGTCAAGCACATGAAGTTTTTCTTACCTCAGAGAGATTGAAGATAATTTTCATTGTGGTGCCTTATAAATGTTATCAGGACGTATAACTGTGGTATGGTTGAGTGGGAAGCCAATTTTGAGGCATGACTTTTCCCCATAGCCACCTTGTGGATTTCTCACACTATGGACAACCAGAAGTTATGTGGCTCTAGAGTGAGTATGTTATGGATTTCTCACCCTGCGGACATATAGAAGTTTATTGGCCCTAGAGTGAGCATACTTAGGACTTCTCACCTCACAAACAACCAAGAGTTTCGTTGCTTCAATGTGAGTATGTATTTTTGGAAAAAAAACCTTGATCTAATCCACAACCTATTGGAAAAATAATCAAAGCTTGATCTACATTTTTATTTTTTCTTTTATCTTCGTTATAGTTCTTTCCATTGCATGATTGTGTATCTTGTTCTACTGCAAATCATTCACCTTGTGTGTGTCCTTTCATGCTTATGACAGTTTTACTTAGGATCTTGGATCTTGGAGGCTTGACTACTTCCTCCATCCTTTTCATCCTAGACCATCTGCATTGGTATGATTGGACCCCTTCTTGAATGTCTACTTTAGTGTGAGTTTGAAGTAAGTTCATCCTCTCACTAAAGTGGGGGCCAACTATGGACACAAAAAAGTATCCCTTTTTGCTTGCTTGATTTTGGGATCAATTAATGATAAATTGGACTTAATGAGGCCTTGATTTAGTGTTGTGAGGTATTTTACATGTCCACATTAGGTCTTGGACCCTTGAAAAATGAATAAAATGTATCTAACGAAAGCTTACAAAGGTGTTGTAAAGTGTTGTAAAAGCCTTTCACACTTCTCTATACCTAATGAAACCATTTTCCCTCAATTCAACATTATAAAATATATTTAAGTACATTATCACATTAATATAGAAGACTTGTGAATTAGACTTGACTTTAATCTAGTGTTGTAATATGTTTTACACATTCACATTAGATGTTGTGCCTTTCTAGGCTGTGTAGACCTCATATTAATGATGTAAAGTACATTTAATCACACTTTCACATTGAATTTTGTGTTGTTAGCCCTAATTACCCTTTACATCATCATCAATAGGCCCCTATTAACCCATATTGTGCATCCCGAGGCATAATTTGATCAAATAACACACAAAGTCATCATATAAACTTGATTTCCTTACTTCTCGACATTCCAACTAGCAAAATGGCCCCTGTGGGACCTATTCTCCATTAGGAGTGAATCAGTCCCACCCAAGTGGGACCCATTTTCCCTTTATGGTGAATGAGTCCCATTTGAGCCATTTTTTGGGTTTAAGTAGGAAAAGTTGGATTTTAAATTTGGGTATGTGCAAGATCATGATGGGCCAAAAAGTGGCGATATGATGGGTATACGGCTAATGACTTTTTTTTAACCCAAAATTGATGAAATGGAAAGGGTTTTTAAAGGAGATTCTTAGCTTTCCACCAATATAAATTATGCTTTACTTTGAATCTAATAAATAATTATTATTCATTTTCTATTTGAATTATGACTAAAGTCCTGATTGATAGGTTGATTGAAACACATCTATGGCTTTCAAATAGTATCACAATTTTTGAATTTGAAACATGCATCACATTCTATGCTTCACATACTATAGGATTAAAAAAAATAAAAGAATTGAATTTCATGAAGTTTTGACCAAGTTAAGGTGGTCAGGCATACGAGTTTTTATATTTTTTAAAAGTTGTAATAAAAAGATTCATAATTAGTTATTACTTGGAAAAAAATTACAAAAAAATATGCATCACATCCAGACACGAGTCTTCTACTTATATCTAAAATCTTATAAAAAAATAATATCATTTTATTGTGGTTAGGGTGGTCAGACAAACACCTACTTCTTATTTTTTCCCTGAAATTTAAGTACCGATTGCATTGAATTTAAAATTTTCACCAAATAGATTTAAAAATAAAATAAACCTAGTAGTTTAGAAACTACATTCAATTTTCTACAAATTCTATTCTTACATGTTTTTGAAATAATGTAGATAACTTATTCAAATTTTTACGTCAAGTTGCCTAACTCTGATTTTTTTAATTTTTCGCCACTTAAGGGCCTTTTTTTCCATGATGATCCTGCACATACCCGTTTAATTTTTCTCCATGTCAACCTTAGGGATCAAATTAATAGGAAAATAAGGTGGATTTCATTTAAATACAAGTCTCTATTCCCTAATTCATAATAACTTTAACTCATTCATCATTTGTCTTCCACCTCAAGTCAAAAAAACTAGGGTTTATCCATTACAAGTAATTCAAGATCACTTTTAGACATTCGATGGCATAATATTCATATTTTGATTCAAATAATTAAGATCAATTTAATGGAAAGGTATTAACTCCATTTTTGTATGCTTCAATTACATTATTTCTTCATTTTGGTTTAATTACCTAAAAAGGGGTTTGACCAAGGCAAACCTCCATGCCCTAACATTCAAAATTTCTCCTTCTCTTCTTGTGTGTTTGCATATTTAGACATCTTAAAGACTTGGAAATCATTAAAGATCAAGTTGAAAAGTTGTTGAAGGAATCTCCTTGTTGACCAAGTCAAAATATCCCCTAAAAGTGATTTTTAGTGCCAAAAATTAGACTTTTAGAAGTGAACACCTATCAGGAACCGAAGTGTAGACTGAGGGCTTCAGTTTCCACTTTTAGATTTTGATAAATTCAAAAGTGAACCAATTCAATATTAGTGGAAAATTATTCCCACTACTAGGGCTGAAAAGCATTTTTTGTAGTTTTGAATACCCATTTGGTCAAAACGGGCTCCAAAACAATATCCCTAATCTGGGACTAATTTTGAAAGAATGGAAAATGAGTCCTAGTAGGCAAAATTTTTAGCATCAAAAACATTTCAAAAGTCATTTCTAGTCCCCAAAAAGTTCTTAGGTGCCCACATTCAGTTTCATTCATTTTTGTTACAGTTTACTTTCATTTCTAGGTCTTTTTGTATTTTACAATGTGTTTTCAAACAATCTACATTTCATTAGTTTTGCATTAATAATGAATGTATTTTATTAGTTTTCTACATTTAGATCATCTCATCTAGGCATATCTCATCCACATTAATATTGAGTGTTTACATTGCATTTTGGCCCATCTTTATCCTTTTAGGTGAAAAACCCTAGAAGTGTAAGAAAGCATGTGGGTGTCAAAATCTTTGTTTACACCAATTAAATGTTATACAATTTGAATTATGGGTGTCGAGATAGATCTTTGAGAATTGTCACAAATAAGGATTAAATTTGAATTAAAAGGGCTAATTAACACCAGTTAACACCAAATAATTAAACGGACCCTAGATAATTGTAAAAATGTGTGACAACACTTTACAATACTTAGGTACTGACTAGGTACATTTCATTAAAAGGGGTCCATTAGGCTTAATTATTTGAATAAATCTTAGAAAAGTGTGAAAGTGTGTTACAACACTTTACAATACTTTTGCAAAGGAAAAATTAAGGTATGTTTTACAAAAAGAAGGGCCCTAGAATGATGTGAATGTGTAAAACACATTACAACACTATTCCAAGACACCATTAGGTTAATTCAATGATAGTTATTCCCAAACCAAGCAACTAAAAGGTCATACTTTTTTTGTTACTACATTTTTTCCCCACTTTAGTGAGAGGATGACCCCATGTAAAACTCACACTAAAGTAGACATTCAAGACACTTAAGTATGCAACAATAACAAAGATATATAACCATACCCTGTCAAAGGTCAAAAGAAATAAAGAAAAACAAAAGGATTAGGCACAAATATTTCAACATGATGTGGAATGGGGTTGTTTTTCCATAACATATGTTGCTCACTTTGGGGTAGTTGAACCTCAGTCTTTCTATTAGGTGAGTTATCCCAATGAAGTGGAAAATGAGAGAATCATATTAGCCTCTCATACTGTACCGAAGTTATCCTCCTAACAACTTCGATAAGGCACCATAATGTAATTATTTTTGTAAATGCTTTTGTAATTTAAAATTTTGTTAAAGGGGATTTTTCTTTGTTTTTGTAAAGGTATTCTTCTTAGGGAACATTGTACCTAATTTCTCCAAGAGAGGACAAGTCGAGCTGTTAGATCATCACTCATGGGATGCCCCATTCCCATCATGCCATGAAGGTAGATCATACACTCTTGGACAACACCATTGAACCCAATGACACCACCAAGAAGAGGACATATCACAAGAAAAATAAATATCACACCATGAAATTTTGTCAAAAGATGTCATTGATGTATGCCCCCACTTTAAAGAGGTTTCTACACCATTACTATGAGCAAGTGATTTAAACTAGCCAAATGTTTTTCCTAAGACATGAGAGCTTTCCTTGGAAAACTTGATGCCAAGTCATATGTTTCCGAAAAAAGCTACATCATGAAATAGGAAGGAAGGGTTTCCCCAAAAAATACATAAGGGGTTTATGGATTTGGGGTCAGTATGTCTGTGCTACAATATTTTCATAGAGCATGGTTTTATCATCATTCCCCAAATACTCATAGAACTAGAAGAATGACACAAAGAGAGAAAAACAAAAAAAAAGCCATTTGGGTCAACATGGAAAAGAGATGAATGTCTCAATGCCTTGCATCATCCCAAAAAAGAAAAAAATAAGAAAAATGAAAGATAATAAAGAAAATATTTTGGGTCAACATGGAAGAGACATAAATTTCTTGAAACCTTGCATCATCCCCAAAAGGAAAACACAAGACAAATGAAAAAGATAAAGAAAAAGCTTTTGGGTCAACATGGAAGAGACCTAAATGACTTGATGCCTTGCATCATCCATAAAAGGAAAACACACTTGACAAATGAAATGCTTATGAAATATAGAAGAATGAAAGGTACATATAGAGGAATGCACAAAAATAGAGAGAGATACATCAAATGAAACAACACGGAGGATTACATTACACACATGCAATCACACAAAAAAAACTTGAAAATGCAAAAGACTAATAAGGCACATGCGATTCAACCTAAAGTAGGTTGTCCATATCCCAATCTCAGTTGGTATAAATAGAAGGAAAAAAACTAGCCAAAGGGACAAGAGCAAGCTCTGAACTAGGGGAAGCACCAAGTTCAACGCTCTTTTTATGAAATTTTTCATTTAAGCTCATAGAAGAAGAAAACAGTGTATTCAAGTCATCATGTGCTTGTTCATCAATATTTGCAATGTTAATTTCATTATCTAAATTTATCACAACAGGAGGTCGAATAACAATGTCCATGTGATGTTCTCTTTTATGCTGCAGTGAAGGTATAGGATCATCATGCTTTGCTTTAGGTAAGTTTGGATTATGATTTTCCATGTTTTTCTTGTCTTCTTTAGTTTGTAATATATGAGCAATAGCACATCACCTATGCCTACGCTCTCTAGCACTTTGATTCTATTTCAATCTATTGTCAATTTATCAATCATAGGTTCCTTCTCTTCTTTGGGAGTAATAGAAGAAACAATAGTAGGTTGTTCAACCGTTTTCTCTTTGAATTTGTAAATTTGTTTGATTGTAGGAGGGACAATGATAGTTTTTATGTTATCTCATGGTCTCTTGTAGGAAATTGTAGGAGGTTTGTCTATAGGTTGTTCTTGCATGTTTGGAAGTGCTTTTGGTTCAATCATTGCTTTGTCAAGAATAGGTGGTTCAATTATAGGTCAAGGCATGTTTGAAAGGGATAATTTTTCTATTTTCTTTGCCTTGAACTTTTGATAAAGTTTGAAAAAGAAATCCTAATGAGGCTTGATGGGTTCCATAGGTTTGGGCCAAAATAAATCTAATAAAAAATTCCCTCAAGCTGATGTGGGATTAAATCCACTATGATACGAACTAAGGATATAAATTTTTCCAAATGAAAACTTTAGACATTTATGCACAACCAAAGGGAAAAAATTCATGGAGTGAATCCATGGATAGCCTAACTTCACACAAAATTGGCCCGATTGATGAATGATGGAAAATGAGATAGTTAATGTTTTCGGTCCCACTTTTAAAGGGAGATCTATTGAGCCTATCATAGGGGAATAAAATCCATTATGTGTCTTGATCCATGCTTTCACTTTGTCATATGTATCTTAATATAGTTCATGCACACATAAGAATTCTTGTGTGATCACTTTCTCTCTAGAGATGAGATCAATCAATATCCCATTAGTGGGCTTATCATTGATTTGGCCAGCTATGTAAAGAGGGCCATCAGGTGCATGATTAAGTATGTCATTTTGTGAGAAAAAAATGTCAAGAAGATTTTTATTTGAGCCCTTACAAGGTCTATCTCTCATAAATGCTACTACCTTCTCAATGGGATGTGGTTTCATATGATCATCATCCATGTTAATATTTTTCTTAGTTTCAATAGGAGGATTGAATGTGGCATGTATGTTGTTATTGTCTTATTTGTTCAAGTAGTCATGAAAGAAGAAACTAAGGCTATAGATGATTTGTGTTTCATTTCAATTTTTATGCACTTTCCTTAGATTCTGTATAATGGGAACCATGCTAATGTCTATGCATTCACTAAGGATATGGGCTTGTAAGTTTTCTAGTTGCTCATTTAGTTTGTTAGTAACATCATACACATTGATTGTAGGAAGTGAAGTCATAGGTAATGAAGTATGCAAACTATGAGCCATGGAGGGTTGGTTCTCAACACTAATAGAAAGAGAGTTAGAAAACCCAAGATCCATGGAATGTTAGATATCGTAGGATGACATGAGCCTCAAACTACATCTTATAATAGTATTGTGAATAGGACACCAAGTTGTAAAGCTCATGCAAGGTCTACAAACCTAGTGTGCAAACCCTAAAATGGAAAAGAGGCAATGCAACAACCTATAAGGGTATGTGCAGGATCATCATGGAAAAAATAGGCCCTTAAGTGGTGATAAAATTCAAAAAATTTAGAGTTAGGCAACTTGAAATAAAAATTTGAATAAGTTATCTATATTATTTAAAAAATATGTAAGAATAGAATCTGTAGAAAATTAAATATAATTTCTAAACTACTAGGTTTATTGAAAAAAAAATCTATTTGGTGAAAATTTGAAATTTTAATGCAGTAGCACTTAAATTTTAGGGAAACAATAAGAAATAGGTGTCTATCTGACCACCCTAACCATAATAAAATGATAATATTTTTTATAATATTTTAGATATAAGTAGAAGACTCATGTCTTGATGTGATGCATATTTTTTTGTAATTTTTTTCCAAGTAAATAATTAATTATGAATTTTTTATTACAACTTAAAAAAATATAAAAACTCATATCCGACCACTTTAACTTGGTCAAAACTTCATGAAATTCATTTTTTTTAATCATATAGTATCTGAGAAGCATAGAATGTGATGTTTTGGATCAAAGTCAAGACTTTAGTCATAATTCAAATAGAAAATAATAATAATAATTTATTCAATTTAAAGTAAAGCATAATTTATATTGGTGGAAAGCTGAGAATCTCCTTTAAAAACCCTTTTCGTTTCATCAATTTTTGGTAAAAAAAAGTTGTCAACCACATACCCATCATATTACCACTTTTTGGCCCATCATGATCTTGCACATACCCATAATGAAATGAAATTTTTAGATTCTAAGTAATGCAATTTACTAATTACACAATGCAATAAATTGAAAATAAAATGTTTGGATGCAATTTTGATTTTTAACAATGCACTGAAATGAAGCTGTTTAAGCTAAATGCAATGAATTTAATGAAACAACAAATCAATAAACTGAAACAGGAAAGTAACAACACCAAACATAAGCTAAAAACTAAAATTTTAATGTCCAAAAAATGAAAATCTATAGCTAATAGGGACTCATTTTCCAATAAGGGTGAATGGGTCATGGTTAAGTTTTTCTAAGATGTTTTAGTGGATTTTAGAGTGATTTTTACTACCTTTTTCAGATGCCAGAAGATGCAAGTTTGACCTGATCAGGGAATCATTCACCATTAAGGGTGAATGGTTCTTGCTAAGTTATTTTTAAACTATTTTTTAATGATTTGCAAGCTTTCAGTGATATCTTTTAGTTCCAGGTCTGAGGCAGTATGTTTCAGTTTTAGATTTTCCAAAATTGCAATGTAAAAATGCAATGAAAAGATGAATGCAATGGCATAATTTGAAATGCAATTTGTTTTGATCTTGAAATGCAAATAAATGAGGTCTAAATGAGATGCACAATGAATGATTTTTTTTTTTGTATTTTTTAGATTTAGAGAAATGGAAAATAATGCAAACCTAAACCCTAAATGAGATGCAATTGATAATGTAATGCAAGAAACAATAAATGAGATCTTAATTCAATGCAAATGAAATGAAATTGAATGCAAGATATAATATAAGATGAAAAGAATTCAAAACTTATAAAATTGAAATGTTCAATAGGTTAGGTTCATCGTTAATGATTAGGTGGAAAATGGGGCTCACAAAAATGAGTCAACAAGATGACGATCCACTAAGATTTTCCACATAAAATCACTATGCAATTTAATATAATTATGAGTGTCAAAAATGTAAATAAGAATAAAAAAATGACACCTAATTGTTATAGAAACTATGAGGGAATTTTTTAGAGCTCAAAGAGGTGTGCGCCTTACTACAAGAAGCCTATTTATAGGGCACAGTAGACTCATTCTCCTTTAGTGGCAAATGGATCCCTTTTAGGGTTTCTGAAACTATGATCTAGGTTATTTTCCTTGATGTTTGCACTCTTAGATTCTCAGTTGCCAACTCATGAAAACTTTTATTTAATTTTATAGCTTCAATTCTTCATTCTTTCACTTTGAATGACAACTTTGAAACTTGACGACTTTGCCAATTTTTCTCTAAACTTTCTCTCCACTTAATCTTCAAACTATAAATATGAAAACACACATTCAAGGGAAGAAAGACTTGTTGATTGTTAGTGAATAGGGGTTTTCCTAAGTCAAACCACTTGTAGGTAATTAAACCAAATGATGAGACAATGAAATTGAAGCATGAAACATGAAATGTTGCAATGTTGATACGGGTATGTGTAGGATCATGATGGGCCAAAAAGTGGTGATATGATGGGTATGTGTAGGGTATGTGGCTGAAAACTTTTTTATTACCCAAAATTGACGAAATAAAAAGGGTTTTTAAAGGAGATTCTCAGCTTTCCACCAATATAAATTATTCTTTACTTTGAATTTATTAAATAAATATTATTTATTTTGTATTTGAATTACGACTAAAGTCCTGATTGATAGGCTGATTGAAAGAAATCTATAGCTTTCAAACGGTATCACATTTTTTGAATTTGAAACATGCATCACATCTCGCATACTATAGGATTAAAAAATATTTGAATTTTATGAAGTTTTGACCAAGTTAAGGTGGTTAGACATATGATTTTATATTTTTAAAGTTGTAATAAAAAAATTCATAATTAATTATTTACTTGGAAAAAAATTATAAAAAAATATGCATCACATCCAGACATGAGTCATCTACTTATATCTAAAATCTTATAAGAAAATATTATCATTTTATTGTGGTTAGGGTGGTCAAACAAACACCTACTTATTTTTCCCCTGAAATTTAAGTACTAATGCATTGAAATTTGAAATTTTCACGAAATAGATTTTTATTTTTTTAAAATAAACCTAGTAGTTTAGAAACTACATTTAATTTGATAACGATTCTATTCTTACAATTTTTGAAATAATATAGATAACTTATTCAAATTTTTACGTCAAGTTGCCTAACTCTGATTTTTCTGAATTTTTTGCCACTTAAGGGTCTATTTTTTCCATGATGATCCTGCACATACCCATACCTTGGATGTTGTCTTGTACTAAAAATCTGCAATCTAACATGTAGTGGCCATGAAGAATGCAGATCTTGATCCTTGAATATGATGTAAACAATGCTTTCAATAGATCTTCAATGCTACACTCACAATCTTAGCTCAACAACACGTAGTAATGCATCAAAACCTTGACATGAGGATATGATCTTGAAGTGTTGTAATAAACCTTGATAATTTGCCTTGAAATTCCTTTGAAAGTGCTCATGTGATGCTCTATAATTCTCTCTTGAAATTGATAGAATTCTTTATCAACTTGCTAGGTCTTGTTAGGAGAAACAATGTGAATTAACCATCTATTTATACTAAATCTAGAGATTAACCTAAAAATTCAAGTAATTCAAGTTGATACCAGATCTAGAGATAAACATTATTAAATTCTTGACAAAATGAAATTAAAAAAGGGGTTCCTCATTAAGGGAGAACCCATTCTCTAGCTAGGGAAAATGAGTCCTGGCACCATTTTCCAGGACCTCAATTTTCCCAATTAAATGTTATGCAATTTGAATTGTGGGTGTTGGGATAGATCTTTGAGAGGTGTCACAAATAAGGCTTAAATTTTAATTAAAAGGGATAATCAACTCCAATAAACCACAGTTAATTAAAGGGACCCTAGATAAATGTGAAAGTGTGTGATAAAGCTTTACAACACTTAAATAAGGTCCTCATTAGGTACATTTCATTAAAAGCGGCCCATTTGGCTTAATTAATTGAATACATCTTTGAAAAGTGTGAAAGAATGTTACAACACTTTACAAAACTTTTACAAAGGAAAAATTAAGGTATGTTTTAAAAATAAGGGCCCTAGAATGATGTGAATGTGTACAACACATTACAACACTATTAGGTTAATTCAATGATAGATTCCCAAACTAAGGGAAAAAGGTTACTTTGTCTATTACTACAATGTATATACTACTAATGTAGATTACATTACTATATATATGTTTTATTGTTGTAAATTCTCACCCTTGACCATTTCACACTATGTCTTACTCCCCTTAAATTAATGGACCTAATTGTGTACTAAATTTCATAAATTATACATTCCATAGCTCATTTTAAAATATTTTTTAATAATTTACAAGGATAAAACAAATTCTCTCATTTAATACTTTATCCCTGACTCCTTAAGTTTCAAATAATAGACCTAGGACACTAGCACCTAGGGAACCTATGCCCCCTATTTTGGCTACAAATTCAAATATGTTAGTGTGGACATTTTATTATTTAAAATTCAAATGTCTAAAGTTGGATATCAAGGTTTAATTTTTGATAAATTAGAACAATTGCATACAAATACCTAGTTATTGCATCATTTAAAAACTAACAAGATCTATCTAGCAATAAAAAACAATTATTAGATAAATTATGATCAAGAACATTATCAAGAAAGAGAATAGAAGTAATTAGAGGATTTATTGTAGTAATTCAAGATCCAAACATCATGTCAAAATTCATGTGAGTATGCTCATGTTTATGTTTTATATTGTTTATGAGATCTAACCCTTGCAGGTCTTCAAGAAATTCAAGAAAGAAAGATCTAAGCCTTTAGGAGATGTTTATGACTTCAATCCTTAAAGTAATCCATTTAAGGGTGGTGAGTTGCAATACTTTATGGATTCATTATTCCTTCATATATCTATTTATTTATCATTTAAATTTCCATTATGAAAGTGGAAACAATATGAAACATAGATTTTTGGGAGCCTAAATGCTTGCTCTTGCACTTCTAGGGTTTTTCACCTAAAAGGAGAGAGATTTAGGTCCAAAAATGCTTATGTAACACTCAAATTAGGATGTATGCAATGTGATATTATGTAACTGAACTTAACTAAGTGAAATTGACTAATTAAAATAAACTAGAATGAATGTAAAAGTGCAATTTAAGCTATGTCTGAAAACACATTGTGATATGCAAACAACTATGAAAATGAATAAATTATGCAAAACAGAGAGTACAGGGGTAAATATGAGTGCACCTAGATGATGTCTGAGCTTTTTAGAATTTTTGGAATGCTGGTGAATTTTACTAATTTTTAACAGTGGGACTCATTCACCCTGGGTGGTGAATCAACCCACCTATTGATGAAAAACTGTCGGGAGTTGATTTCTGTCTATCAGTATCTAAAATCTGACAAAACTTAAGTTTCTAGTCCTAAGGTGGGACTCATTCATCATAGGTGGTGAATCAGTCCTCTCCCAATTTTTTGAAAAATCAGCAGACAACTCTACAACACTAGATTTGGAAGTATCTGCTTGTCGGGTTGCCGAAGTCAAATCTACAAAAAATGGACAAATAACTCTCTCCAAACTTGAATTTGACTTATTCTCACTTGAAGCACCTAGTTGACATAAAAATCAATCTTCAACACCTAATAACCTATCAAATCTACAAATAAAAGGCTGCAAGTACAGAAGAAAAATGGGAAAAATGATTAGGTTTAGTGAATAGGGGTTTTCCTTGGTCAAACCCCACTTTTGGTAATTAAACCCTTGAAAAGATAATGAAATGCAAGAGAAAGATAAAGTAATAACATGCAAATCATATCAACTCACCGAACTCTTGATAATGCAAGTCTGAAGTAATGTCAATGGTAGCTTCAAAGTGCTTGAAAAGTGTTTTAATTGATTATGTAAAATGCTTGAATGTGATGTGTGATTGAATGGTTGAATGAATTGATTGTAGGAGATGTAAAATGAGATGAAAAATGCCTATTTATACAATTCTAGTGCCTTACTATCCATACATACCTCATGACAAACCAACATCTAGTGATTTTGAATAAAATCCCGAAAGGAAATTTGAAATATTTTTAATTTGGGGCCAAGGGGGACACATTCACCACCCATGGTGAATGGGTCCCACTTAGGACCTCAAAACAAGTGTCAGGAATAATGTTGTATTTAAAGTTATTTGTTAGGATAACATTAAAAAATACGCTTAATTAAGTCATATAAGGGCATAAAAAGACAAAATAAAGCATGAGAAAGGTGTAAATAGTTAAGATGTGCCTAGAAAAGCATGAAGGATTGTTACAATACTTTACAACAGGTCAATATAGGACTTGTTGATGAGAAAAAAAGGTGATTTTTAGGTAAATTATATTAAATAGAGTCTAAAAGAATATAGAAATGTCTTACAACACCTTCACAATACATCGTTCTTTGAATTTTAGTACCTATATAAGCATGTTCAAGCCATGTTATAGCATAAAATTGAATTAAATTAATTCCAACACCATGAAACAAGACCTAAAAGGCCATGAAAATGACAAGGGGCCAGTTTTCTATAGAAAATTTAGCCCCCACTTTAGTGAGAGGATGAACCTACTTCAAACTCATAGTAAAGTAGCCATGAACATCGAGGGGGAGGGTTCAAATGCACTTACGTTAGCAAGATGGAATACAATGATCAAGAGGGATGATCAAGCCCTCGGGATGAAGACCCCATAGTAGACTAGTCATAGTGACAAAGGAACACACAATTGTTGAAAAGAATTAGATGAAGCTTTGATCATCAATCCAACTAATTGTTCGCGGGGTGAGAAATCCCAAAAACTAAGATACATACGCTAGGTGGTATGCACTCAGAAAACACAAAAGTGGTTATGGGGAAAAGTCATGCCGCTAGTTGGGCTTCCCGCTCAACCATGCCAAAGTTATACCACTTGATAAATTTAACAAGGTGCCACAAGAAAAATTCCATGGAAAAAAGGGAAAGGTACCACAATCATGCAAGTTGTGTTATGCAAGGTGGCAAAAATGCAGAATGTAAAAATGTAAAAAGTGTAGAATGTAAAATGTTTGAAGGAGTCTTGTTCAATTTATGCAAGGTCAATCACTTAGGGAACATTGTGTCTAATGTCTCCAAGAGAGGACCAATCAAAGAATAGTATATTCACAACTTATGGGATGCATTGTGTCACATCAGGCCACTAAGAGGAATGTAGTATGCTTAGATAGATCACACTTATGAAGGACATCACACCCAATGTCATATACAAAGTGAAAAATGCATCACATAAATGACAAGGCTACACTAAGAAGCATGAATGCACAATGAAATAATGGTAATGTATGCCCCCCACTTTAACGGAATTGCTACACATCATTTTTTTAGCAATTAATTGAAAGTAGATAAGAAAATAAAATGCAAAAAGAATTCAAGACATGAGAGCCAACTTGGAAAGCTTTATGCCAAGTCATATGTTTCGAAGTTAGGCTGCGTCATGTCAAAAAAAATGAAAACAAAGAAAGGGAGTTTCCCTCATGAGAATAAAATACACCAAACACATAAGGGATCTATGGATTTGGGGTTAGTATGCTCGTTGCTGCAATGTTGTTATGAAAGAGCTCAGAACTATTATCATTCCCCAAATACACATAGAACTGAAAGAATGATACAAAGAGATTGAAAACAAAGGAAAATAAAGTCCATTTTGAGTCAACATGGAAGAGACATTGGGGTTTCGATGCTTTGCATCATCCCCAAAAGGAAAACACAAGCTAAATGAAAACAAAAAGGTGAAAGAAAAATTAAAAAAAATCTTTTGGGTCAACATGAAGGAGACTTTTTAGTCTTGATGCCTTGCATCATCCCGAAAAAGGAAAAAAAAAACAAAGAAAAGAGAAAAAGACAAGGATCATTTGGGTCAACATGGAAGAGACATAGGGCTTCTCTATGCTTCGTGTCATCCCCAAAAGGAAAAATACAAAATAAAGAAAAGAGAAAAAGACAAGGACTATTTGGGTCAACATCGAAGAGACATGTGGCGTCTCTACGCTTTGCATCATCCCCAAAAGGAAAACACAAAAAAAAACAAAAGAGAAAAAAACAAGGACCATTTGGGTCAACATGGAAGAGACATATGACATCTCTACGCTTTGTGTCATCCCAAAAAGGAAAACACTAAATAAAGCAAGAAAAATAGAATAATAAAGGTATGAATAGAAGAAGTGTACAAAGAGAGGAAACATCAAACACATGATATAGGGGAACACGATATGAACATGAAAAGAAAAGAAAAAGAAAAAGTAATGCAAATGTAAGTCAAATATTATTGGTTTCTCAATATATGATAAACAAGTGGAAAAGGACTAACATGGCTGAGACAAAAACACATGCATTAAAAGGACAAGGCTAACAATGTCTTTCCCCCCACAAAGTGGAAAGGAAAGAATGAGCCGAGATGGGTGAGGGGAAAGGATCATGCAATAGTGATAATAGGAAATTCTACAACTATGGCATGAAAAAGGGGTTTAGATTGGTTTAAGGTATGATGGGGAAATAGTTGGTATCAGTGAAGTGATACTTATCCAATATGTCCTTCAATGTCTGACATTCTTCTATTCAATGTCCAAGAATACAATGATATTTGCAATATGGTATATGGGAATCATCGGCATGGATAACCAACCTATTGGAAGGTGGTAAAAGTATAAGAACTTTGTTTAAAATCAATTGAAGTCTCCTTTCACATTCAGGTGGAGGATGTGTAGGAAACTTTAGCTTCTTCAATTTGTATGGTCGTTTGTGTTTACTAGGTTCTCCTCTTGCATGAATAGAAGGAGGAAGGGGACCCATAGGGATCCTAACATCCTTTTCATTAGAAGGTGAGAATAGTTGTTCACGTGGAAGGAGAATGTTCAAGTTAGGAGAAGGATTCAAGACCACTATACTAACATCCTAAATTCTCCTAGGTTGAAGAGGATGTTTGCTAGGATGAGAAGGATCTTGATATCCTAATCCTATTGTATGTGCTTCAGTTGATTGTTGTTCAATAAGTTGATGGATGTCATGTTCATGTTTTTTTTCTCAACCTTGTTTACGTAAGATAGTGAATCCTTTACCATATGTTTCTTCAAGGTTGATAGGAATGTTTGTGACTTTGTGCTCATAGAATGATTGGGATTGTGGTGGTTGAGAGGAACTAGGTCCACTTGAGGGAGGAACCTTAGGTCCTATGTTGACTTCAGGATGCAAATATCCAAAGTGATTAGGAGGTGTAATAGTAGGAAGTTCTTGTGATCTCATAGAGGGGTAAAAGGATTCATTTTCTTTGAGGTTGTTAAGGAAATCATTGTAGAGTTTTTTCATTCTAACATCTTCTTCTCCAAAGATGTCTACGTCATGAGGAGTTAAAGGAGCATGTGGTTCTTCAAGGTCATTAAGGTCACAAAAAAAGGTACAGTTGGACATCTCTACCAATGATTTTAAGGAATTCCAAAACTTATTGAAAGAAAATTCCATGATGCCAATAAAATAAGATGCAATAAATAAGGAAAAAAAGAGAATATGTAATTAAAAACATAATGCAAGAACAAGGAATAGGAATGCAGAAAAATGTCAAAAGAAATGCATAAATGTTGTCTAAAATGTGCAGAGGTAATAATTCGCCCTGAGTGACGAATGAGTCCCAGGGTGCAATTTTTTTACATTTTTCAAAATTTTAAGGATGATTTAAATGTTCTACATAATTCAATTACAGATGCAAAATGCTAATTTTTTACTTTCTTTAGTGAAGTTGAATGCAAAAATGAAAACTAAATGAATGTTTCACTAATGCAAAATGAAATTTCCTAGAATGCAATAACAAATAAATTCCCTAATTTAATACTAATGCAAATGAAAACTAGGATACAATATGGGTATGTGCAGGATCATCATGGAAAAAATAGGCCCTTAAGTGGTAAAAAATTCAAAAAAATTAGAGTTAGGCAACTTGACGTAAAATTTTGAATAAGTTATCTATATTATTTCAAAAATATGTAAGAATAGAATCTATAGAAAATTGAATATAGTTTCTAAACTACTAGGTTTATTTAAAAAAAAAATCTATTTGGTAAAAATTTGAAATTTAAATGCAATAGTACTTAAAGTTCAGGGAAAAAATAAGAAGTAGGTGTCTGTATGACCACCCTAACAACATTAAAATGATAATATTTTTATAATATTTTAGATATAAGTAGAGAGAATCATGTCTTGATGTGATGCATATGTTTTGTAATTTTTTCCAAGTAAATAATTAATTATGAATTTTTTATTACAAATTTTAAAAAATATAAAAAATCCGACCTTAACTTGGTCAAAACTTCATGAAATTCATTTTTCTTTTTAATCCTATAGTATGGCATAAAATGTGACGCATGTTTTGGATTAAAAAAAATGTGATATTGTTTGAAAGCTATAGATCTTTTTCAATCAGCCTATCAATTAGGACTTTAGTTGTAATTTGAATAGAAAATGAATAATAATTACTTATTAAATTCAAAGTAAAGTATAATTTATATTGGTGGAAAGCTGAGAATCTCCTTTAAAAACCCTTTTCGTTTCATCAACTTTGGGTAAATAAAAAGTCGTCAGCCACATACCCATCATATTGCCACTTTTTAGCCCATCGTGATCCTGCACATACCCATATATGAATGCAATCAGAAGTTTAAAGTGTTCAAAATTTGGGTTCACCAAAATGAAACATAGATTTTTGGGAACCTAAATGTTTGGTCTTGCACTTCTAGGGGTTTTCACCTAAAATGAGAGAGATTTAGGTCCAAAAATGCTTATGTAACACTCAAATTAGGATGTGTGCAATGTGATATGGTGTAAAAAAATTTAACTAAATGCAATTGACTAATTAAAATGAACTAGAATGAATGCAAAAGTGCAATTTAAGTTATGTTTGAAATCTCATTGTGATATGCAAACAACTATGAAAATGAAGAAATTATGTAGAACAGAGAGTATAGGGGTAAATATAAGTGTACCTAAATAATGTATGAGCTTTCTGGAATCTCTAGAATGCTAGTGAATTTTACTAATTTTTCATAGTGGGAGTCATTCACCCTGGGTGGCGAATCAGTCGAGCTACTAATGAAAAACTGCTAGGAGCTAATTTTTGTCTATCGAGATATGAAATCTGAACAAACTCAAGTTTCTAGTCCTAAGGTGGGACTCATTCACCATAGGTGGCAAATCAGTCCTCTCCCAAATTTCTAAAAAACTAGGAGACAACTCTGTAACTCCAGATTTGGAAATGTCTACACTGTCATGTTGCCGAATTCAAATCTACAAAAAATAGACAAATAACTCTCTCCAAACTTGAATTTGACTTATTTTGACTTGAAGCAACTAGTTGACATAAAAATAAATCTTCAACACCTAATAACATGTCAAATATGCAAACAAAAGGCTACAAATACACAAGAAAAAAGGGGAAACATGATTAGGGTTAGTGAATAGGGGTTTGCCTTGGTCAAACCTCACTTTTGGTAATTAAACTCTTGAAAAGATAATGAAATGCAAGAGAAATATAAATTAATAACATGCAAATGATATCAACTCACCTAACTCTTGATAATGAAAGTCTGAAGTAATGTCAATGGTAGCTTCAAAGTACTTGAAAAGTTCTTTAATTGATGATGTAAAATGCTTGAATGTGATGTGTGATTGAATGCTTGAATGAATTGATTGTAGGAGATGAAAAATGAGATGAAAAATGCCTATTTATACAATTCTAGTGCCTTACTATCCATTCATAACTCATCACAGGCTGACATCAAGTGATTTTGAATACAATCTCGAAAGGAAATTTGAAATATTTTGAATTTGGGGCCAAGGGGGACTCATTCATCACCCATGGCGAATGGGTCCCATCTAGAACCTAAAAACAAGTGTCGGGAATAATGTTGTATTTAATGTTATTTGTCAGGATAACATTAAAAAAAACACTTAATTAAGTCATATGATGAAATAAAAAGACAAATTAAAGAATGAGAAAGGTGCAAATAGTGAAGATGTGCCTAGAAAAGTGTGAAGGTTTGTTACAAGAATTTACAACACTTCAATATAGGACTTGTTGATGAGAAAAAAAAAGGTTATTTTTAGGTAAATTGTATTAAATAGAGTCTAGAAGAATGTAGAAATTTCTTACAACACTTCACAACACCTTTAAAAGATGTCATTATTTGAATTTTAGTACCTAAATAAGCATGTTCAAGCCATGTTACAACATAAAATCAAAGCAACATAATTCCAACACCATGGAACAAGACCTAAAAGGCCACAAAAATGACAAGGGGCCATTTCTCTATGACACACACTAGCACCAGGTTTGACCAAGGAAAGCCCCTAAACGGTCCAACCTTTCTTTTCTCTTTGAGTGTGTAGGTTTCAAGTCTCAAGTGTATTGAAGAAATTTTGAAGATAAATTATTCATTATTGCAATTGAAACCCTACACCTTGAAAAATCATAGGAACTCACATATAGAATTATTCGACTGTGATCTGACATTGTGATAAGTGTGAAATGGAAGATCACATATGATATCAGAGGACTGCAAAACTAGAATTGAATTATCCCTACAAGGACAGTGGCACCCTATGTGCCTATGTCCTACATTTTAAACTCCAAATTTGTATTCCAGGTTTATATTGTCCTTCTTAGTCTATTTTAGTAGTCTATTTTTTTCTGTGATTGCTTAGATCTATTGTTTTTGTATCAAAACAATAATTTGCATCATTAGGTCAATTGAATCATTTTATTTCATCCTTGGGTCACTTCTAAATTTTGTTAAGGGCTTGTTGACTCACCTATTAGGCTATAAGTCAATCACACATCTTATCCAAATCCAACAGAACCTCCATTCCATCACACACACATACATCTATTCATTGAAATTAGGGATAGGTGTTCAAACCCTAAGGTGAAAACTCTAAGGCTTCCCTTTTGCACCATATCATTTTTGTGAACCCTATATACTAACATTAGATACCTTCTAAAATTTGCAGCATTTCAACCCTAGATCTAGTTTAGCATTGTATTTTTTTACAATTTTCATTTAGGCATCCCTTTTGCATCTTAAAAAGCATAAAATTTTAAAAATTGCATATCATATTACATCATAGGTTGTAATAGGGTTTATTTCAATCATTATAGCAAAAATATGCATTTCATCTGTATCTAAAAATTTGTATCAATTCATTTAAAATCTGAAAACAAAAATTGAAAGTATCATTGCATGCATTTAGGGATCTTGCATATAGCTAAATAGTTAAAAAAATTGCGTTAATTTCTTTCAAAAAGCATATTAGCATCATCATAATTTTTCGATTTAGCATATTAGAATAATTAATTTTTTCATCTTAGATATAGAAATTACATATACAATTGGAATTTATTCTTCCATCATTTTCAATATTCTTGCATACTTACATTTTAAATTATATTATCATAAATTGAGAAAAAAATGGAAAAATATTCACTATCAGACCTATTTGCACACAAACATAGAAGCTTTAAATAGTATTATAAACAATCAAACTTTGAAATTTGCAAAACCTATCTACGATATAACTACTTTGAGCACCCAAGTCTTGCCTTTTATTGGATTAAATTTCTATCAAACCTCTGTCTCTATGTTCTCTCTCGAATTCTTCCCTCTTATTTTTGTTTCTAAGTTTTTTCATGTGATTGTTTGATAGTTTCATGACTTGGTGTCCTATTTCCAATACTTCAGTGAGACATAGTTGTACACTTATTGCATCCTACACTATTGTTACATCTATTGTGAATCCTAAGTTTTCTAACTCTTTCATGCAAGGTATTTCAAATACCATGCCTATTTTGGGCTTGATCCCTAATCCTACCATACCATTGAAAAATTCATAAAAAGGTACCATTATAGATGTTGAGACTATTGTTGTGAATGTTCTCAAAGACAAATTGAAATAATTAGACAAAGACAGTTTAGAAGGATTGCAAGGCTACCTAAGCATTGAATGCTTAGCCGAATAAATAGTGCCTATAATGAAAAACATAAGAAAACTAATTAATGATGCCCAAGGATTAGAAGTGTTATATAGCCTAGCGTATATTATGGATACAACATTCCCACAATGGCTAGTTTCCCTCGAGCTTTGGGATTCACTCAAAGCCAAGGAGTAATTCAAATCTCTCTCCTACAACTATACCCTCTATTCATACATACACATTTCCATTCATAGCATCATTGATACAACCAAAACATGGCATAAATACAACCTTTGGGTTCTAAATGTGGGAATCCTTATAGCTTCATGAAATCACATGTGACACCTCAATATTCATCCCCTCTTATAAATTTGTAACATAGTAGTCCACCAAGATTTTACACAATCCCACCATATTCACCTCATTTCCAAAACATGCTAAGAAATGACTCAATCATCAATCAAATTTTGTAAAACATAACCTCACTCCAACAATAAATTTCAACATTGAACCAAGCTCAAAATGGAAAACCATCAAAATATGTTAAAAGGAGCCCTTTGACACTTGAAATTTTGAAAACAACCATGCCTCTAAACATGGAGATTCCTAGGTTTGAGAAGTATAATGGTAAATGAGATCCTAATAGTCATATATTAGCTTATATGGTATTATGTAGTGACTTCATCTTTGAAGATAAGCTCATAGCTAAACTCTTTCCTAGGTCATTGAAAGAGATTTCCTTGGAATGGTTTTTCTCATTACCAAATAATTTAATTCATTCATTTAATGAACTTTTTGATGCATTCTTACAATATTTCCAAGTAACACATAGGTCCAAAAATCACATAAACTAATTTGGGGAGATGCAAACAAGGAAAGCATGAAAAGTGAAAAACTTAATAGGATGATATTGATTACTATATTCAAAAATCAATCTTACTCTTCCTCATGTGAATTTTCTATAAACAAAGATTTTGGCTTCCAATGGTATTTCTAGCCCTTCTAGGTTTTTTCGCCTAAAAGGGGAAATAATGGGCCAAATTCAATGTAAAAATTCAACATTAATGTATGAATGGATACAATATGTCTAGATTTAATGTTCTAAATGAAGAAAAATAAAGAAAGATATTGATTATTAAGTGAAAACTAAAGAAATGTAAGATGTTTGAAAACACCTTGTGTAATGTAAAAAACCTAAAGAATGACCTATAAATGAAAATAAAGCCAAACAAAAAGGAAAGGATGTAAATGGAATGCACTTGGGAATGTATTAAAGACTAGAAATATCTCTAAAATTCTGAAATTGCTACTTTTTAGGCCTGGCGGGACTCATTCACCATTGTAGGACTCATTCGCCACTACTGGAAGATGAGTCCCATTTTGTTGAAAAGTGTCCTAGGAGAAAAATTTGGGCTGAAAATTTGCAAGCCTCTGAAGATGGATGGAATAAGCCATTTCTCACTAATTTCATGCAAATTGGATTGATATTTTTCCCTAGATCTAAGTTTATGTGATTCTTGACAAATTTTCATGGCAACTTGGACACCATTTACAACTTTCTCATTTTTGGCATTTTTCTTCAATCTGCAAATCTGCAATCACACATTAAAGAGGGGGAAACTTGTTGATTTTTAGAGCATAGGGGTTTTCCTTGGTCAAACCCCTTTTAGGTAATTAAACTAAAATGAAGAAATGATGTAATAAAACATGAAACAATGGACTTAGTACCTTGCCATGATGATTGATCTTGAATTTTTGCAACAAAAGATAAAGATTTTCCCTTTGAATGTTTGAAAAATGCTATCTTAATGACTTGAAATGATGAAACCCTAGCTTTCTTGACTTGAGGGAGAAGATAAATGATGAATAATGAAATTGGTTATGAATTAGGGTTTAGCGACTTGATTTTATAGGTATTCCACCTAATTTTCTCATTAATTTGATCCCCAAGGCTGACATTGAAGAAAATAAAACTTAAAATCCAAAAATTCCTACTCAAAACTCAAAAATGACCCAAATCGGACTAATTCACCACTCTGGCGACTTAATACCACCTGGTAAGGACTCATTTTCCCAGATGGGAAAATTAGTTCCAAAGGGACCCTTTTGACAACTAGAAT
Organism: Sequoia sempervirens; assembly: GCA_007258455.2. NCBI lineage: Eukaryota > Viridiplantae > Streptophyta > Pinopsida > Cupressales > Cupressaceae > Sequoia > Sequoia sempervirens. The sequence continues at coordinate 137,328,146 of VDFB02000363.1, read as the reverse complement.
GTTGGGGGATGATGAATTTTAGTGCTTATGTTGATTTCATGGGGTATTTGATCAAATTATACCTTTAGATGCATAATATGGGGAAATAGGGGCCAATTAATGATTATGTAAAGGTCAATTAGGGATAGAGACACAAATTTCAATTTGAAGTGTGATTAAATACACTTTTCAACATTAAAATGAGATCTACATAGCCTAGAAAGGCACAACATCCAATGTGAATGTGTTAAAAAATTGCAAAACTAGATTAAAGTCAAGTTTATTTTACAAGCCTTCTATATTAATGTGAGAATTCCATTAAATACATTGTGCAAGATTGAATTAGGGAAAATATGGGTCCATTAAGTCTAGAGAGGCTTGAAAGTCTTTTACAACACTTTACAATACCTTTACAAGACATTGATAAATGCATTTTATTCAATTTTCAAGGGTCCAAGACCTAGTATAGATGTGTAAAACATCTCACAACACCAAATCAAGGCCTCATTAAGTCTAATTTGTTGTTAATTATTCCTTAATCAAGCAAGTAAAAAGGGATACTCTTTTTCTATGTTCATTAAGAATTTACAACCCAACATTAGGGACAAGCTATTATTGATGAGATTTGCATCCTTTACACATTTCTGTATGACTCCTCGTGACTATCAGAATGAGGTTAGTTGATATGAGGAAACATCTTCATTGAATCCTACTGAGAAATCTAAATTTTTACCTCACAACAACTATTAACCATTCAAAAGTAATATTAAGAACTTTATCAAGATAAATACATCTCAAATAGCTAACTGCATCAACCTACAAGTTATGGCCATAAGTTCAACTCCATATCATTTTAGAGAAAGAGATAGACAATTCACAAAATTTCTTGATACCCTTCAGTCGATTATGTTACAAATTTTGAACAAGAAATCAATCCAATTTCCTTTAGTTAGATCTTTGGACACAACAAAACTTGTATCTCCAACTTTTAATCCAAAAAATATATTTTATCAATATCATCATATAAATGGACATGATACAAAATGATGCATGCATTTCAAACATCAAGTGCAAGACCTCATAATAACATCTATTTGGGTGATGTTAATGATAAAGGAAAAAAAATTATGGCCTTAACCAAAACTTACATATTTTCACCAATCCAATGCCAAATATTTATCCAACTTTGTTCAAGCTTGTGATGTTAAGAATGATGATATGAATGTTGACAAAAATGATGATGATAATGATAATTATAAGAGTTAAGATGAGGATGGTCTATAATATATGGCTAATCTCATAGTTGTTCAACCTTGTAAGCGCCAAATCACTTTCTTACCTGACATTTCCTTCACCCATATTGATGCATCCATACATGCACCTGATGGTATTCTCTATATCGGCAAATATATCAATGAAAAACCTACATAAGGGATACTCATTGATCCCATGTGTGTAAAGAATGCAATCACTTAGGAGTTCTTGTACATATGTGCATAATCTTTATCAAGATTCTTAAGAATAATCAAAACAATGATTAAAAACTCGTTATGGTTTTTCTCACCCTACGATAGGTTTGATCACTCTTCCTCTTAAATTTGGACTAAAAAAATTAGATGTCTCATTATCTATTATCTTGATCTATCAAATCAATTCTATGTGAAGGCTACCCATGGCTACACTCCATGAATATTGTCCCATCATTCATCCATAAGTGCATAAAGTTCCCATTTAAAAACCAAATTTTTATAGTGCATCATAGTGGTTTTAATCATTTGTCTTCACATGAAAGTTACATTTCATTGGATTTATTTAGGACTGAACCTATGAAACCCATTAATCCTCATGAGGATTTCTTTTTCAGGTTGTATCAAAAGTTCAAGGAAAAGCACATAATGAAATTATCCCTTAGAAATATTAATGATAATGATAAGGCTATGGTTGTTCCTCCTACCCCACATATTTTGGATGAATCCATTCTTGAAGAAAAATATATTTCCAATTCAGAAGGTATTTATGCTAGAGTTCATCCACCTATATCATACGAAAGACCATGAGACAATCAAAATGTTACCTTTGTGCCATCAAAAGAAAAAAAAAGTGTATAGACCCAAAGATAAAGTGGTTTCCCAACCCTCACTGGTTCCTTTTGTTCCTTCCTTAAGGGAAGAAAAGAGATTGGTGGTGGGTATGTGTAAGATCATCATGGAAAAAACAAGCCCTTAAGTGGCAAAAAAATCAAAAAAATCAGAGTTAGGCAACTTAAAGTAAAAATTTGAATAATTTATCTATATTATTTCAAAAATATGCAACAATAGAATATGTAGAAAATTGAATGCAGTTTCTAAACTACTAGGTTTATTTTAAAAAATAAAAATCTATTTGGTGAAAATTTGAAATTTCAATGCAGTAGTACTTAAATTTCAAGGAAAAAATAAGTAGGTGTGCATTAACCACCTTAACCACAATAAAATGATAAAAAAATTATAAGATTTTAGACATAAGTGAGGACTCGTGTCAGATGTGATGCATATTTTTTGTAATTTTTTTCCAAGTAAAAAAATTAATTATGAATTTTTATTACAACTTTTAAAAATATAAAACTAAGTAATAGACCACCTTAACCTGGTCAAAACTTCATGATATATATATATTTTTTAATCCTATAGTATGTGAAGCATAGAATGTTATGCATGTTTTGAATCCAAAACATGAATCACATTCTATGCTTCGTATACTATAGGATTAAAAAAAGAAAAATTGAATTTCATGAAGTTTTGACCAAGTTAAGGTGGTCAGACACACTAGTTTTCTATATTTATTAAAATTTGTAATAAAAAATTCATAATTAATTATTTACTTGGAAAAAAATTACCAAAAAAATATGCATCAAATTGGGACATGAATCCTCTACTTATATCTAAAATATTATAAAAAAATATTATCATTTTATCATGGTTAGGGTGGTCAGACAAACACCTACTTCTTATTTTTTCCTTGAAATTTAAGTACTACTGCATTGAAATTTCAAATTTTCACCAAATAGATTTCCATTTAAAAAAAAAAACCTAGTAGTTTAGAAACTACATTTAATTTGCTACAGATTCTATTCTTACATATTTTTGAAATAATATAGATAACTTATTCAAATTTTTACATCAAGTTGCCTAACTCTGGTTTTTCTATATTTTTTGCCACTTAAGGGCCTATTTTTTCCATGATGATCCTGCACATACCCTAACCCTAATCATAAGCCTAAATCTAACCCTAACCATAATCTTAATTTTAATCCTAATTAAACCCGTCATTCAAATTCTAACCCTAAAACTACAAATGGTTATTATATAATATAATATTTTATGAGTTATACATATGCTAATTTTATATTTTTAGAAAATTATTTATATTTATAGACGAGTACTTTATATATATTACCAAACTTTTAATTTTTAAAATTTATTCATTAATAAATATATATATATATAATATTACTATTTGTAAATTATCTATATAGGTTATATATAATATTAATATTTATTAAACATTTATATTAAAAAATGAGATAGAAAATATAATGAAATGCCACCTATAATTTCTAATTATTTTTCTTGAATAAAAGTCCAATGGTATGGAAATTATTGAATAAGATTTTTCATTTTTATATAATATTTTTATATACAATGCTCTAAAAATATATATCATTTACACATATAACCTTATATATAATATATATATAACATGTACAAATATGTAAACAATATTTTACCATGTAATTCAATTAATTGTTACTTTATGTTTTGTCCTTTGGATCCCTAGCAGGGCATTACAAATGGTATCAAAGCTAGGTTCTAACACTGGGTACTCTGGATATTTGTGAGCCCATTACATTGTCCTAGGTATTAGAATATGTATTTTGTATTATCCTATTGTCTTTTACGTCTTATTACTGAGACGTGTGGGTGATTACTACGCACCACATGAAGACTACTGTTATAGCCTGGAAAAGTTCCCTCCTTCCTCGTTAGGTGGCTAGTATCTAGTCACGTAGTGTTGTACTGTACAATTTTAAAGATTGTGGACTTTCTTTACAATTATTGATGATTATATGTTGATTGTGAAGGTCGACACCTTGTTTATATTTGATTGTGATAGTTTAGCCACACCTTGTGATCTTATTTACTTGTAGCCTCATGGTTACACTTGATTTAGTGTTGAAATTGCATGCATTTCTTACTTTAATGCTAAAATTGAATCTTATTTAAATGTTTATTTATATCTTTAGTGGCTAACTTATTTTCTTTATTGTTTTTTTATATCGACCATGTGTCATATTGTGATTCCTCTCCAAGGATGTAGGATACTAACTTGGTCAGTGTATATGAGGAAGTAGATTCAGGGAACCTTAGGGTAGGTGTATATGTTAGTCATGGATATAGTACTTAGATTCTTGAGATTTGTTCTTTCCCTTTCATTGTTCTCACCCTATATTTGAGACTTGTTCTACATGGTGTTGTGTAGGATCATGCCACCCAAGCAAAGTTGCGGTAGAGGTTGTGGTCGTGGCCAAGGAGGTGGACACAGAGGTAGTCAATAGGATCCACCTTCCCATGATCCAACAAGACTTCTAGAGCCACATTTAGTGCCCGAATATAAATGGGAAATAATCTCATTGGATCTCATTGTTGGGTTTCCCAATTGTTCATGACAACATGATGCTATTTTGGTGACAATGGATAGGTTGACGAAGTTAGCACACTTCTCGCTTATTTATTCATCTTATAGTGCCTTGTCCATTACTAGGATATTCATGGAAGATATAGTGAGATTGCATGGTATTCCTCGTCAGATTATTTCTGGCAGAGATCCTCTATTCACCTCAACTTATTGGACGTCATTGCAACAAGCCTTGGGGATGCAGTTGAACTCTAGATTAGCATATTACCCTGAGACTGATGGACAAACCAAGAGGATCAACTGGATCCTCGAGGAAATGTTACGCATGTATGTGATGGACCATCAAACCTGATGGGAGGATTATCTCCATTTGGCAGAGTTTAGTTATAATAAAACTTATCTGAGTTCGATTGGTATGCCTCCTTTCCAGGAATTATATGGACAACCGTGTTCGACTCCCTTGAGATTGAATCACTTAGAGGATAGAGATCTATTGGGTACTAAGATGCTTTGAGATATGGAACAACAAGTTGATTGCATCATACAACTTTTGGTTGTAGCTCAGGATAGACAAAAAAATAATGCAGATGCTCATCGGGTTGATCACTAGTTTGCAGTTGAAGACCGAGTTATTTTGCAAGTGCATCCGTGGAAAAGTCCAATCCAATATGGAAAGGGTTCTAAACTTGTACCTCACTTTGTCGGTCCATTCGAGATTCTTGAGAAGTTTGGGCCAGTAGCGTACTGTCTTGATTTTCCATACAACCCCTCCTGCATTCATGATGTTTTCCATGTATGTATTTTTAGACCTTATCATCATAATGTTTAACATGTGCTCGACTGGAATGCACTATCGATAGAGGATAGGCAGCTAGTTTTGAAGCCCGTGGGTATTCTTCAGCGCAGGAGGCTCGACCTCAGGGGTTGAGACATTGATTAGGGGAGGGTCAAATGGGATCCTAGTGATGAGGCATCATCTACTTGGGAAGATGCAACATGCATGAGAGAGAATTATCCTTACTTGTTTGTAGGCTTCCAGGAGTAAGCCTTATCCTAGGGGGGAGGATGTAGTGTCCCTCCAGTTGCGACACTTGGTTTTAGTTTGTCTTTGTTCAGTTGATAGTTGCTTTATTTGCTTATGATACTATGAGGTTTATTTTAATTTATTACTCTAAAATTATGTGGATTTTATATTGTAGATGATACATTTGACATCCTGATCATCTGGTTGTGTTTGTGTGAAGATATTGAAATTGACATGTGAGATATGGTTGATGTTGTTTAAGATTATTATGAGGTTATTATGATGAAATGGTTGTTTATGATATATGATGATTGTCGTTTGGTGAAGAAGACAGTGTAGCACTACTCACTCGTGAGTACCCTGCTATGCTACAACTCTTCTTCATTGTGTCTTTACTAATATATGTTTATATGTTTAACGATAATGTTTTATGTAGATACAGGTACCAGGTATCAGATCCACCTACTTGTCAGGTATGAGCGTACCCTAATCCAATGAAATTATGTTGATTCAGAGATAGTTTCAGGTCCTCGTTTAGCCATTGTTCTTCATTGAACGAGTATCCATTTGTCACCCATTGTCATTTGTTATTTAGTCTTGTCGTATCGATTTTGTTTGTGTTATTTTTTTTGGAAATTAATTATTTTAGTTAATGGTACATTTTTTATTTTATTTGATTAAATGTGATTTTATTGAGATGTCAAATTAAATAATTGACTATGGTTTGATTTATTAAGTGAAATTCAACAAGTTATTTATTTTAAAAGAGAATGTTAATTTAGTGGAAAGACAATTATTTAAATATAAATTTTGAATTAATTGTGCAAATAGGATTTATGTGAAAAACAAACAATTTAAAAGAGTTTATTTTCAATAAGAAAAAATTATCTAAAAACATGACTTGAAGGATAATATCTTAGATATTTAATGATTATAACTGATTGAGCAATTTTCAAATGCATGAATACAATCAGTTAAGTTTGGTAACTTGAGGTAATTAATTGCATTAAAAAGATTTTGGGGGTTGCAATTTCATTCACGAAAATTCTTTTGAAAAGTTTTCACGACAATCTTTTTGAAGAAGCTTCTTGCACGACAATATTCTACAAAAGTTTCTTTACATCATTTGTTAGTTTTCATAAAATTTGTGAGAAGGATTTTTGTGGTTTGATTGTGAATTGGGTCAAAGGATAATAATATTCAAAGTTGCAGCTACAAATTTTGGGGAAAATCTCTTGAAATTACTCTGCTACCCAATGAATCAGGTTCCTTTGTGTTTCATCTTTGCTTGTATTTATTTGAAATATGATTGTAGACAAAGTCGCGTTCTTATTTTTTTATTTGTTTCCTCAAAATTTGTGTTTTCCTTGCATCAATTTCTCTCTTCATAACTTGAGAATTGGTTTTGATGAGCAGGTAGTCTCTCTATATAAACTAGGTTTTAGAATTTCTAGTTTCTCTATTCGATGGTAGATTTAGATTTACCTCCCTACTTCTCTTTCTTCCTTGTTGCATGCACAACTCTCATTCACTAAACTACACAACGACATGCACCCTGCACATAAACAAGTTTATAATGTTAGCATAATTTCCTGAATGTTTATTAATTTCAACGAATTGAGAGCTTCAATATTGTGCGTATTTTGTATAATATTGGACTTTGTAAATCTAGCTTTCTTTGGTTTCATAGAAAACCTCCCTATAATCTACGCCTTTAGTTTTTTATTTAAGATTGCAATTGGAGTTTTGTATGTTGTTTTATAAAGTATTCATTATTGGTATAGTCGGCGTTAATCTTTACAATTGCCCCTGTTTACCAAGTGTAGACTCACCCAATAGTCGCCTGTAACATCTGACAAAAATGGTAATGAAAATTAGTAGATTTAATTTTTACATATTTTATATTCTTATTTCCATAGAGCACCTCCATACATTTGTGTTATGACCAACAACTTATTCTATATGATTCGCCATTCAACTATTACCATTTTGATCTCTGAATCGACTTCTATACTCATTTTATTAGCAATTTGTCATAGCGATGGTGTTTGTATAACCTCTCTGATTTCGTTGTCTATCCAACACAACATGCAGATTGTAATTGGATTTTTGTGTGGCCTTGTTTACAAATAGCATCACCCTTCCTTCTTGTTGTTCGGTCTAATTTGAAATTGCCATATGCCTTGCCTATGAATATGACTTGGCATTTCCAATGCTTTCATTTTGAGTCAATTTTTCAGATTTTCATATTTTTAAGGCTACCTTGTGGCGTCTAATTCTCCCTCTCTTATTTTTTCCTTAGGTGCATATCTTCCAGCCATGTCTTAAATGAGTTTTATACTATTAACAGAGGAAATCAACACAATTTGAAACACATATTTTCCTATTTGAATATGTACTGGTGTTGGAAATATTTATATATGAAGTCATAGGAGGGTATGTTTTATTGTAACATGAATTATGCTAAGTTTTAAAGAAAGGGTGCGCTAGCTATAACTTCTTTGTTATATCTAAAATTCATTGTAGATATTTTGATTTTGTTTTCATTAGTATCTTGTCACCACAACAGTATTTGAACATGGTAGGATATATATAGATTTAAATAACCTCCCTGAAGCTATTAGTGCCTATCACAGTTGAAATTCTTTAATATATAGAAGGGTGTGGACTTGTAAACAATCTCTCAATTTTATTGTCAACCTATATTAGTTGAAGCACTTGAACAAAAGTAAAATTTTCTCTGCATGGCTAATTCCCTGAATAAGCGAAACAAATTAGAATATTGGTATATTTTATGAAATTATATTATTCTCCTGTAGTCTTAAAATATATATTTCAGTACTAGATTTAGCTTAATGTTAAAGTATAGAACTCTTGTGCCTATTTTGCATCACTTTGTGTGCCGATCATCATGCTATGTTCTAAATTTTAAATATATTGTTCCATAAAATCGGTAGAATAGGATAGATAATTGTTAATGCATTATATTCGATTGCATATTTAAAGTTCTTGTTTCATGTGATCCTCTCCATGGTGCATTCCCTATTTCATGTTAAAGATACCTATTTTGTATGATTCTAAGTCTACCAATCAATTTGGCTATGTTTTCAAAAAATGAAGTTTCTCCTTGATTTTTTTAAATTGTTTTCCTTACGAATTCCTTGGGGATTAGTCAGTGTCCCTTTCTTTACATGAGTGCATGTTTACTTATGTATTCTCCAAACTAAAATCTTTGTGTACTATAAATTAGTCATTGGTTTTGGTATGTATAAAAGTTTGTCTCTATATGTTAATTTGTTTGAAATAAATTGTTTTCCTGTAACTTTCCCAAAACAAGTAGAGAACTCTTGTTACAAAATTAGTTTAGTGTGTGTCTTGTGCATAAAGACTAGCATGGGGAAAAAGTTACTTTGCATGGATTTATCCTACATGCGCCGCTGCCATCAATTAATTTTGTTTATTTAATTAAACTGAAACTAGTCCAAACTTTAATTTTATAAATTTAAGTTGTGGTTGTATATATATCTGTTTGTATTTATATGCATAGTAGAAAACATCGATTTTAAATTATTTGACTTAAATATGGTGGAAGATTTTATTTATAATAGTGTATTCTTTCGTATTGTTTTTAAAAATAATTTTAGTTAATTTAGTTTTAACTAATGTATAATGTAGATTTGGTTTCTTTTGGAATGAATAAACATTCACGTATGTAATATAAATGTTTTAAAAGAAAATTGGATTTTTTTTATAATTTATTTATATTAATATTTCTTTCTTTATAATAATAGTCAAGTTATCTTTTTTAAACAATTGGAAAAATCTTAGAATTTGTTATAAAGAATATAACTTATAATATGTGTATAGTGGGAATATTATTTGAACTATACTTGTAATATGGATTTGGTATGAAGAAAACATTTAAGGTTTTTTAATTGGTTGAGATGTGGGATTCTTAGTTTTCTCGAGGCTAGGGAATTATTTGCATGAATAGCTAATTCTAATAAGTCAAGAAAATCATTTGTTTTAATTTATTTTGAAATAGCCATGCACAATATGTTTTCACATTTGTGTTATTTTGGAATTAAACCATGCATGATGTATTGACTACCTTTGAGGTATTATGAGATTATATGGTCTATTTCATGTGGATGATGTGATAATTTTAGGTTTTTCTTTTCATGCTTAATGGATTTCCTTTGTATCTAATTTTGAGATATGTGTACCTTTTCTTCCAAAGGCTTGCATGTTGATTTCAAAGAAAAGAGCTTTAATATTTGTTTATTGATGCTTTAAATGTGTTGATCTATTTTGGGACTTTTCCATGCAAGAGTTAATTGTCACCTTAAAGGTGTTGATTTTTTCAATGATTGGGCCACGAATGGGATATGTTCTTCTATGGTTTTGTTTCATATGCATGTTGGTAGTCCTTGGTGTTTTGATGTTGTGCCATGTTTATAGGAAGAGTGGCTTTCGATAGGGGCCGGAACCCTAAGAGGTTTCCAGAGTAACCTATCGTGGGTTTTGTAATCTAGTGAAAATCTAATTAATGTACATGGGGTTGGGTGATAAAAATAATTTAATTCAAATAAATGATTGCCTCACCTAGGGCCTTAATGCTTGTTTAGATTAAGGGTAGGTTGAGAAGGCCTGGAATGGCTTGGTCGTTTACCTTTTCTTCCTGAAATGTAATTCGACTCCACATGAGTTCTTCTAGTGGGAGGGAATCGGTAGAGACTACCAGGTTAACACTGGATGAGGGCCAGTAGTCTAGGAAGATTCACCAGGGTAACCTAGAACAACTATGTGATGACACTCTATCCTAAAACATGTTTGTGGTCTCTTATGTAGAGTCACTTGTGTTACTATTGTTGCCTCTAGGAGTTTATGAGTGATATTGTATTTTGGATACTATCTTGTCATTTTATGTTTGTCAGCCATGTAAAGTAATGTTTATTCTTTGTTGTAAGTTTGATTTTTTTGTGGACATGTCATTATCTCCTAGCATGAAGGGAGTGGACCTTTGGGTTCCATGCAGTTTCCAAGGAGGAAACCGTGCTATTTCCTTCATTGGTTTTTCTTATAGATGTTTCTATTCTTGGATAACTTTATTCGTGGGGTAGATTTTTGATTCTTTAGTGTTCATGATGTTGGATGTTGAGAGCACTCATGAACGAAGCTGACAACATGATTTATATCTTTCATCTTTATTCTCTTGTTGACTATAAGAGAACTTATGTAATGACATTATGATGATTTGAGATTTATTATAATCTCAGTTGATTTAATCTAGTTATGTAACTTGACTTTATGAAGCTTATGAAATTGGATCATTCTTGAACATATTATGTTATTATGTTTTATGATTTTGATATTATGACAAGATGATCGTATTTGCAAATGATTAAGTAACGTCATTTTGGAATCCTTAGAATGCTTGTGTAATCGATTGACATTTAAAAAATAATAATAATAATAAAAATTATTCGGTTAATCTGTTACTTTATGTTTTGTTGTTTGAATTACCTAGCGGGGCGTTACACAATAAATTATAGAACAATATATAATTGTATAATAATATGAATCATATATGTAGATTCTTATATTTTTTGAAAATGAATTATAATTGTAAACATCTATATTTATAAAATATCATATATAAAAAATATTTTATATATAGCTTATCTAAATTTAAATAATTATATATACATTATATTACAATAAGGAATTTTACTATATATATTACAAATATAGATTATAATGCAACATATATTACATTACTCATATATAATTAATATAGATTGCATATTAATATTAAAATTAATATCATTATATATATAGATTATATATAAAGATTAAATATTGTTATTCTTACAGATATGATATTGTTTTTATACATATGATCTAAATTTATTTATTTATATATAATTATACACATTACTTATATAAGTTATATAGATGATTAATATATACTAAATATTTATATATAAGTATTATTCATATATAATATCATATTATAATATTATTATTTGTAACGCCCGACGTGCAAACCCCAGAGAACACACACAAGGCAAATAATTTTTTTTTTAAAATAACAAAAGTGAATCATGCAATAACATTAAACCATAACTACATAACATATTACATATCATTAACACACTAAGTTCTCTAGGGCACGCGAGGTTACTTCGCAACACTAAACATAAATAAAGATAAAGAATATAACATAACCATTTATTTTATGATAACCATAAACAATGATACATCCAATAACCATGATGCGAGTATGATAACATCGCATAATTACATCCATGATAATTCTCTTAACAAGATACAATGATCCTAACTATTACATCATTGTGATAATAATACATTACAATCTCTGATAATTGAATTACATTGAATTCTCAACATGGGGATAGATACAAGTATATTGAAATATGAAGTACAACTGATCACTGATACATCTCCACTACAGAAAGCTGAGAAGACAAGACGCTGATGGGGAACCCAACGGGTGCAGAGCACGTTCCACCCAACCATGTGAATTACAAGTAACTCACCCCCCCATGCTCAGAGGTGGCGAGGAAGTGAACCCGACCATGAATGTCAAACCGACTCAACAACAACATGATACTAAACAAGTACAACTCAAAGTATACAATGAACAACCAACAACGTTCACAAATCACATAACGAGTTAAAACTAAGAAACTCATCACGATAACATGAAGTACCACCAATTAATAATCATGAAACAATTTCACAAAAATCAAAAGCATCATAAAGATACAATTTCTAGAGGAAACTACAAACAAAGCACAAGGGTGTCAAGTGGGGAGGGTCATCGCATAGCTCTCATGGGATCTCCTGGCCCTTCCTCCAACTGAGGCGCCGGCACCCTTCTATGGATTCCCTAGCCCTCGAGAACAACATAAAGATACAATATCTAGAGGCAACTTCAAAACAGAACAAAAGAAACAAGAACAAGGGTGTCTAGTGGAGAGTGTCATCGCATAGCTCTCATGGGATTCTCCTGGCCCTTCCTCCAACTGAGGCGCTGGCACCCATCTATGGATCTCCTGGCCCTTCCTCCTAACTGAGGCACCGGCACCATAGGGTAGCTAATGCGGAGTCAATAATCTCTCATGAAGACGAGACTATGACTTTGCCGACCACGGCCTTCTTAGTCTATCACTAGTCTATGGTAGCCCTAATGCATAGACGAGGAATCCAGTGTTTTATTATCTTATGTTTTTAAAACTACCCAACCCCCCTAAATTCTATTATTTAGGTTATCTCTTGTTTAACTACTCTTTCGTGGGTTATCCTGAGCCCTTCCTCATCCTGAGGCGCCGACACCCACGAAGAGCCACTCTCCCTAATCCCCTTAACATAAACCAAACTAGGCAAGGGTTGTACCGTAATGGACAAAACCAATAATCTCAAGACCAAATCACGCGAGGCATTAACCATCTCGCTATAAACACATAATGAAAATCTCAACAATTCTTGTACAAACCTTTTAAAATCATGATATCAAAACACTTGCCACATCAAGGGTACATAAAAAGAGAAAATCTACTGACAATAATCTCAAGCCTCTGGAAGCCAAAAGAATGACAATCCACAAACAAGGGAAACAATGAAGCAACAAAAGTAGTCAACCGGTTCTCACTCAACTTAAAAATCAACCCAAACAATCAACACAACAAAACATCAAATCCACCATAGTTAATCAAGCTCAAATTAAGTTCCAATCAAATCCAAATCTAGAAACATCCATCTGGGCATCTAAGGGAGACCTCAATTTTCTCCTCTCAAGATACCCTTACAGTTGGCACACAAATTACCTTCAGCAAATTCAATAGACATGACAACATGTAGCCATTAACAACCCACATTCACAATTTGAAAACCAACCCACGATGATAAATCCTAAGAGCTTTTAAATAATCAATTACACCTTATGCTTTTCTCATTTACGATTTCATTTATAAAATCCATGAGATATATATATATATATCTATAGAAGAAACTATATTTATTTATTTTATTTTATTTTATTTTAATTCAAATTTATACAATATTTAATTTTACAAATATATAATAAATAAGATTATAAAAATAATTCCCTATAATGTACTTTCTTGTCTGAACTGCACATATATAAAAAAACAAAACGAATTTAAATTTAAATACATACATATATATAAATCAAACGGATTTAGATTTAAATATTCATATTTTAAACGTATTAAGATTTACATATTAAAAACGAATTAAGATTTTATTCAACTGGGAAAACAACAAAGCAACCGTTCCCAACTGTTATTTTTAATTGAATTTAGAATAAATTTACAGAATTAAAAAGCCACGCTGAATTGCAGTGCCTTTGATTTATTCTGCCAATAGTCATCATGATTGTTTGGAATGGAAGAGATTAAGATGGATATACAATAGGCCAATATATCTAGCAAAGACTTTATTCTACTCTATTCTAGAGGTGCTTGCTTTTACGTATTACAATAGAATGAAATGAATCATCATTTTGGGTTGTGAGATTGGTAAACGAAATATAAATGTTGTTGGTCACAGAAGCAGTTAGCGAATATGGTGGAGGAAGCATCAATAGAAGATGTGATAAGGGTGTTGATTAAAATTAAAAACAATACATACATTTGAAAGAAAAACGTGGGAGGGAATCACTATGTATGGTAATCGATGAGTACACTGGCTAAAAAAAAATAGAGCGCTGCAAGCAGAAGTGCGCAGGAGAAGAGAGGAGACTACAAAGAGTAATACAAATTCCATAAAATGGATGCCCATTCATAGCCAGATAAAATCGAATTCCACTAAAGAGTGTTCACCGAAAATCAATTATAAAGTAGAGTTCATAATATCGCAGCCAAAGAAAAACGGAGAGAGACGCCACCAGGTGATGCATGTTGGCTGCAAGAAAAGGGATTACGTCCCTAGCCACTGGAGAGATGTAAAGTTGAAGAAAAAGGCATGGTGATCTTAGGAAGATCAAATTCCTAATATATATAAATATAAAGTATATTCTTTGAAAATGAAATATTCAAAGTAGAGAGAAGTAGCATGAGGATAAAGGTGAAACATAGACTGATATAAGCATATCTAACAGTAGGCGAAATATTGAACCTCAAACACACGTATATGCAGCAAAACATGCAATGTACACATGAAATTATTGCAAGATAACAATAATTGCAAATGTAAGATTGTAAAAAAAACAACAAATCCTCAAGGCAACAACTACCTCCTATGTTAGATCATCATATACCACAGTTCAAAAGACACACCATTATGAATCAGTTGTGTCCGATTGAGAAATATGGGCAAACACGGTTGAGTTCTGTTGCAAATACAGATTTGATATAGAGACAACAAGTAAATAAATTGGAGATGATATCAGCTAAGTTAAGGATGTAGAGAATGCAAGAGCAAGGGACTGTAAGATGCGATGGCGTAATGAGCTAAGGCTAAAGATGGAGTCTGATTACCAAATGGAAGGTGAGCAGTCACACATACAGTTTCAAGATTTTCATGTTGATAGTACAAGTTGCTTATGATCTTCTTTCTTATTGAAAAGAGAACTCAGTATTCTATTTCCAAAATGTACGTTGCAAAATATAATCGTATCCAAAACACAAACCTTTATCAAAAAGAATAACATGAAGTTAGGTCAGTACAACATACCAAATATAATGGTAACGTTTCGAGACCGTAGATATACTTTCAAAATCGACTCTAAAATCCAGGATTTCATCTTCGATGCAGCAAGAGCCATACAAAAAAAATGATTTGTGGAGGTCTGTCCCAAGCAAGCCCTCTAAGATCTCCTCTACCCATTTTCGTGCTCGAATTTGAACCAATCCTTTGTTCCGAAGACTTCTCCAAAGCAACACCAATAATCGATTCCTAGTTCCCTTTCTAGAATTCCCTCAGATTATAGCAAAAGATCCAAAAATACCCTCTTCAGATTCAAAAATACAAAATCAATAACTTGTGCAACTCCTCAATCCCTAATCTCCTGTGTCTTAAAAACTTACAAAATACCTAATTAAATAAAAGATATTCTCCATTTTTTTTTCAAAGAAAAAAAACTCTCCAAAAATCAAAATTAAAAGAAAATCAATTCTTTAAAAGCTAGCTTTTTCCCAGATCTCTATTCCTATTGGCTCACACAATATTTTTATTCTTTTATTTGTTTTATTGCTTTTATTTCTATTTTTACAACTTTACTTGCACATCACATTACTTATTTATTTTAAATAAATTATTCTAATAATTATCCTCTACCAGATAATTGATTAAAATAATTAAAACACATTTAATATTTAATTATTATTTAATTGAAATATATGACTTTCAAAATAATTAAAATCATCTAAATATTTAAAAAGAATTTAAATCTAACATTAAAACCCCAATTACTTCCATCATTAAAATTGAATACACCACAACATATAAAGTACCAACATTAATCAAAAGACGATAAAATACAAGACACAACCCACAAAAGACGATAGTTACAAACATGAACAATACCAATCAAAACGAGACGATCTGACATCATGGGACGGGAGGACTTCATCATCACCTCTGTTTCAACATTTAACCGTTGGGTTATTGGTGCTCGCCCTGTCCTGCTGAAGCAGGTGGAATCGAGACTTATACATATAAATCCTACATACAAACGAAGTTGTGTACATGTGCATACATATATATATATCAAATCGAAGCATTAAATTAAAGTATTGCATTGTGAGAAGGAATTGCAACATAACAGGGCACTTGCAAACGAGTGATGCCATATTGTCCGTCATCACACCTATTCTAACAATTATAATCAACTGATAAAATAACATTTTTAAACTAACAATTCATCTCATAACATATCTAATTAATTCACTGCATCATAATATAATTCTGAAAATCACTAACATAACCAACCATAATATCATATGTCCATAACGAAATAATAGCATCATCTAACATCTAACTAACCAAATCAAACAATACCATCATAGTCACAAGTAGCAAACAAACGCATTAAAAAAAAATACTAAATCCAAACAATAAGGGGAGAGGTATTACATCCTCCCCCTCATAAAATCGGCTTACTCATGGAAGCCGGTAAACAAGAGGAAATAAGATTCCCTAATACGGGAGGCATCCACCCACACCAAGATGGTGAACTAATCACCAAAAGAGAATAGAATCAAGCTCACACATAAGAGTAAGAAATAATAATACAAGTATTAGTAACATGGGGGTATTACATCCTCCCCCCCAAGGATATGGCTTACTCCGGGAAGCCATTAAATAGATAAGAGTAAGCACATAGCAAACATGCAGAGATCACGCCAAAAACCACACACATAACTCACATAACTGGAAACCACATCACACAATGACACAAGGGTTCATAGTGCATCCCTGATAGGAAGGATATCGGTGCATTGCGCACTACACCGAGGGTCCTATCCATTCCATCAGTTTCCTGCACCATTGCCCTGAGACCGAATAATGGAAGAAACTTAGGTTCACAACAAACACAACAAAACAAATGAAACTCTAGACTCAAGGGACAAAACGCAAGGTTACATAGTGAGCACACATAGTGCCCAGTGTATGAACCTATGCTCTGATACCAAGTTGTAACGCCCGACGTGCAAACCCCAGAGAACACACACAAGGCGAATAATTTTTTTTTGAAAACAACAAAAGTGAATCATGCAATAACATTAAACCATAACTACATAACATATTACATATCATTAACACACTAAGTTCTCTGGGGCACGCGAGGTTACTTTGCAACACTAAACATAAATAAAGATAAAGAATATAACATAACCATTTATTTTATGATAACCATAAACAATGATACATCCAATAACCATGATGCGAGTATGATAACATCGCATAATTACATCCATGATAATTCTCTTAACAAGATACAATGATCCTAACTATTACATCATTGTGATAATAATACATTACAATCTCTGATAATTGAATTACATTGAATTCCCAACATGGGGATAGATACAAGTATATTGAAATATGAAGTACAACTGATCACTGATACATCTCCACTGCGGAAAGCTGAGAAGACAAGACGCTGATGGGGAACCCAATGGGTGCGGAGCACGTTCCACCCAACCATGTGAATTACAAGTAACTCACCCCCCCATGCTCAGAGGTGGCGAGGAAGTGAACCCGACCATGAATGTCAAACTGACTCAACAACAACATGATACTAAACAAGTACAACTCAAAGTATACAATGAACAACCAACAACGTTCACAAATCACATAACAAGTTAAAACTAAGAAACTCATCACGATAACATGAAGTACCACCAATTAATAATCATGAAACAATTTCACAAAAATCAAAAGCATCACAAAGATACAATTTCCAGAGGCAACTACAAACAAAGCACAAGGGTGTCAAGTGGGGAGGGTCATCGCATAGCTCTCATGGGATCTCCTGGCCCTTCCTCCAACTGAGGCGCTGACACCCTTCTATGGATTCCCTAGCCCTCGAGAACAACATAAAGATACAATATCCAGAGGCAACTACAAAACAGAACACAAGAAACAAGAACAAGGGTGTCTAGTGGAGAGTGTCATCGCATAGCTCTCATGGGATTCTCCTGGCCCTTCCTCCAACTGAGGCGTCGACACCCATCTATGGATCTCCTGGCCCTTCCTCCTAACTGAGGCACCGACACCATAGGGTAGCTAATGCGGAGTCAATAATCTCTCATGAAGACGAGACTATGACTTTTCCGACCACGACCTTCTCAGTCTATCACTAGTCTATGGTAGCCCTAATGCATAGACGAGGAATCCAGTGTTTTATTATCTTATGTTTTTAAAACTACCCAACCCCCCTAAATTCTATTATTTAGGTTATCTCTTGTTTAACTACTCTTTCGTGGGTTATCCTGAGCCCTTCCTCATCCTGAGGTGCCGGCGCCCACGAAGAGCCACTCTCCCTCTCAAGACCAAATCATGTGAGGCATTAACCATCTCGCTATAAACACATAATGAAAGTCTCAACAATTCTTGTACAACCCTTTTAAAATCATGATATCAAAACACTTGCCACATCAAGGGTACATAAAAAGAGAACATCTACTGACAATAATCTCAAGCCTCTGGAAGCCAAAAGAACGACAATCCACAAACAAGGGAAACAATGAAGCAACAAAAGTAGTCAACCGATTCTCACTCAACTTAAAAATAAACCCAAACAATCAACACAACAAAACATCAAATCCACCACAGTTAATCAAGCTCAAATTAAGTTCCAATCAAATCCAAATCTAGAAACATCCATCTGGGCATCTAAGGGAGACCTCAATTTTCTCCTCTCAAGATACCCTTATAGTTGGCACACAAATTACCTTCAGCAAATTCAATATACATGACAACATGTAGCCATTAACAACCCACATTCACAATTTGAAAACCAACCCACGATGATAAATCCAAAGAGATTTTAAATAATCAATTACACCTTATGCTTTTCTCATTTACAATTTCATTTATAAAATCCATGAGATATATATATATATATCTATAGAAGAAACTATATTTATTTATTTTATTTTATTTTATTTTTATTCAAATTTATACAATATTTAATTTTACAAATATATAATAAATAAGATTATAAAAATAATTCCCTATAATGTACTTTCCTGTCTGAACTGCACATATATAAAAAAATCAAAACGAATTTAAATTTAAATACATACATATATATAAATCAAACGAATTTAGATTTAAATATTCATATTTTAAACGTATTAAGATTTACATATTAAAAACGAATTAAGATTTTATTCAACTGGGAAAACAACAAAGCAACCGTTCCCAACTGTTATTTTTAATTGAGTTTAGAATAAATTTACAGAATTAAAAAGCCACACTGAATTACACTGCCTTTGATTTATTCTGCCAATAGTCATCATGATTGTTTGGAATGGAAGAGATTGAGATGGATATACAATAGGCCAATATATCTAGCAAAGACTTTATTCTACTCTATTCTAGAGGTGCTTGCTTTTACATATTACAATAGAATGAAAAGAATCATCATTTTGGGTTGTGAGATTGGTAAACTAAATATAAATGTTGTTGGTCACAGAAGCAGTTAGCGAATATGGTGGAGGAAGCATCAATAGAAGATGTGATAAGGGTGTTGATTAAAATTAAAAACAATACATACATTTGAAAGAAAAACATGGGAGGGAATCACTATGTATGGTAATCGATGAGTACACCGGCTAAAAAAAAATAGAGCGCTGGAAGCAGAAGTGCGCAGGAGAAGAGAGGAGACTACAAAGAGTAATACAAATTCCATAAAATGGATGCCCATTCATAGCCAGATAAAATCGAATTCCACTAAAGAGTGTTCACCGAAAATCAATTATAAAGTAGAGTTCATAATATCGCAGCCAAAGAAAAACGGAGAGACACGCCACCAGGTGATGCATGTTAGCTGCAAGAAAAGGGATTACGTCCCTAGCCACTAGAGAGATGTAAAGTTGAAGAAAAAGGCATGGTGATCTTAGGAAGATCAAATTCCTAATATATATAAATATAAAGTATATTCTTTGAAAATGAAATATTCAAAGCAGAGAGAAGTAGCATGAGGATAAAGGTGAAACATAGACCGATATAAGCATATCTAACAGTAGGCAAAATATTGAACCTCAAACACACGTATATGCAGCAAAACATGCAATGTACGCATGAAATTATTGCAAGATAACAATAATTGCAAATGTAAGATTGTAAAAAAAACAACAAATCCTCTTAGCAATGACTACCTCCTATGTTAGATCATCATATACCACAGTTCGAAAGACATACCATTATGAATCAGTAGTGTCCGATTGAGAAATATGGGCAAACACGGTTGAGTTTTGTTGCGAATACAGATTCGATATAGAGACAACAAGTAAATAAATTGGAGATGATATCAGCTAAGTTAAGGATGCAGAGAACGCAAGAGCAAGGGACTATAAGATGCGATGGCGTAATGAGCTAAGGCTAAAGATGGAGTCTGATTACCAAATGGAAGGTGAGCAGTCACACATACATTTTCAAGATTTTCATGTTGACAGTACAAGCTGCTTATGATCTTCTTTCTTATTGAAAAGAGAACTCAGTATTCTATTTCCAAAATGTATGTTGCAAACTATAATTGTATCCAAAACACAAACCTTTATCAAAAAGAATAACATGAGGTTCGGTCAGTACAACATACCAAATATAATGGTAACGTTTCGAGACCGTAGATATACTTTCAAAATCGACTCTAAAATCCAGGATTTCGTCTTTGATGCAGCAAGAGCCATACAAAAAAAATGATTTGTGGAGGTCTGTCCCAAGCAAGCCCTCTAAGATCTCCTCTACCCATTTTCGTGCTCGAATTTGAACGAATCCTTTGTTCCGAAGACTTCTCCAAAGCAACACCAATAATCGATTCCTAGTTCCCTTTCTAGAATTCCCTCAGATTATAGCAAAAGATCCAAAAATACCCTCTTCAGATTCAAAAATACAAAATCAATAACTTGTGCAACTCCTCAATCCCTAATCTCCTGTGTCTTAAAAACTTACAAAATACCTAATTAAATAAAAGATATTCTCCATTTTTTTTTCAAAGAAAAAAAACTCTCCAAAAATCAAAATTAAAATAAAATCAATTCTTTAAAAGCTAGCTTTTTCCTAGATCTCTATTCCTATTGGCTCACACAATCTTTTTCTTCTTTTATTTTTTTTATTGCTTTTATTTCTATTTTTGCAACTTTACTTGCACATCACATTACTTATTTATTTTAAATAAATTATTCTAATAATTATCCTCCACCAGATAATTGATTAAAATAATTAAAACACATTTAATATTTAATTATTATTTAATTGAAATATATGACTTTCAAAATAATTAAAATCATCCAAATATTTAAAAAGAATTTAAATCTAACATTAAAACCCCAATTACTTCCATCATTAAAATTGAATACACCACAACATATAAAGTACCAACATTAATCAAAAGACGATAAAATACAAGACACAACCCACAAAAGACGACAGTTACAAATATGAACAATACCAATCAAAACGAGATGATCTGACATCATGGGATGGGAGGACTTCATCGTCACCTTTATTTCAACATTTAACCGTTGGGTTATTGGTGCTCACCCTGTCCTGCCGAAGCAGGTGGAATCAAGACTTATACCTACAAATCCTGCATACAAACGAAGTTGTGTACATGTGCATACATATATATATATGAAATCGAAGCATTAAATTAAAGTATTGCATTATGAGAAGGAATCGCAACATAACAGGGCACTCGCAAATGAGTGATGCCATATTGTCCTTCATCACACCTATTCTAACAATTATAATCAACTGATAAAATAACATTTCTAAACTAACAATTCATCTCATAACATATCTAATTAATTCATTGCATCATAATATAATTCTGAAAATCACTAACATAACCAACCATAATATCATATGTCCATAACGAAATAATAGCATCATCTAACATCTAACTAACCAAATTAAACAATACCATCATAGTCACAAGTAGCAAACAAACGCATTAAAAAAAAAACTAAATCCAAACAATAAGGGGAGAGGTATTACATTATTACTTACTTGTATAAGTAATATTAGATTTATATTTGAAGGTTATTTAAGTCACATTTTTATTATCATAAAATCATATTTTTTTCTATAAATATTATTTATGTTAAAATTGTGTTGAAGATTAAATTAACATGTAACATGGTTTAGCTCCAAATAATACTAATTATGTTAGAGACATTCTATAGTCACATATAAGAGGTCAGTCACCTATATAAGCAAAATTATATATATATATATATATATATATATATATATATATATATATATATATAACCTATCATGGCCTCAAGCTTGCTCAAGAGAAAGGATATAAAAGAATATGTTGGAGGGAGATATGTTAAATATTGTTAATTTCCTTAAGATGGTTTAACCTTCTTCTTGGACTATTGATAAATTTATAAAGTGTCCTCTATTTCTATCATTTGAGGAGTTTCATGTCTCTCATATTTACTGTGAGGCTAACGGGTTCGCTAATTGCCTAGTCGATACTAGGGTCTCATCTATTCCTAAGTGATGAGAGTCTCATCACATTATTACTATCAAGAAATTCAAAATCTTATCAATCATGATAAAGGTTTTTTAATACATTTTTATCACTCTGATGTAAGCATTATTCTCTATTATTGTTTTATTTAATTTAATTTTAGAACTATTTAGTTTTATGAAGTGAAATTTCATGCTTGGATCGATTTGTCTCATGAAATATTTAGTATAATTTCTAAATGAAGATTTCACTAAAATTTGGTAATATAAATTGATTTTGATATTGTTTTTATTTGTATTTATTTTCTAAGTTTAGATAATATTATTAATTTTTCTACTCATTATTTTTTAATAGATTTGTATTTGTTGTAGTAATTTAAATTGCCTTCATAAATATGAGAATATTTTTTTAATTAAAATTAAATTTAAATTTTCTTCCTTTTATTTTCTCTCCAAATTATTGCTACAAGTGAATATAAAGTGAAAAATAATTAAATTGTACACTAAAATTTTGTATATCTATTTATAGACAATTACATAGAGAGCGAAAATATATAAAAAATAAAATCCTAAACTTTTTGTGTTCGAAGAAAAAAGAGCTCAAAATCTAGATAGCATTGAATATGATATTTTTCATCTCAATTTACTTCTCATAGATGTATTGAAAAACCAACATGAGGCTTCTTAGGAGTAAACATAGAACTATAGTGCTCCAATATGGCTATTCATCAAAATAACTAAATAGAGTGTTTTGTGCTTATCTTTTAATGAAGTTCCTAAACTTAGGAATTCATAAAAGATGTAAGAATCTGGTATTGTCTTTTCTAAGCTTCAAATTTTAGATATTTAATTTTAAGATAGGTAATACTAATACATTGGGATGAGTAAATTTATAATATTTTAAGATAATTTAAATTTAATTTATGTCAAACAAACATAAATTTAGATCTTTAATATAAATCAAAATATATCTTGTATAACAATATAGAGTATATATATATATATATTTATTTATAATTTTATAAATTTTAAAAAGATTGTAGATATTTATAAATACATATATTTATAGGATATCATATCTGTAAGAATAAAATTATTTAATCTATATATAATGATATTAATTTTAATAGTAATATGTACAATCTATATTAATTATATATGAGTAATGTAATATATGTTGTATTATAATCTATATTTGTAATATAGATAAAAAATCTTAATCCTAATCTTAATTCTAAATATTCTAAATATATATTATAATAAAACATATACTACATTACTCATATATAATTAATATAGATTATAGTATTTTTTTATTTTTTTATTTTTATTTTAGACTGTAGGAATCAGGTAGCACGACCCCCTATAAACTGCAGGTGCACCTGGTAAAATTTTTAACGTGACCGGCGGATTATAGTATATTACTATAAAAATTAATATCATTATATATAGATTATTTATATAGATCAAATAATTCTATTCTATAGATATGATATCCTAGAAAAAATCCCTAAAAAATCTTTTTTGCATGAGGGTTTAATACTATTTCATAATGGAATATGCAAAAGCATATAATGTCCATGAAGCTTCAAAATTGGCCAAATCCTACATGGTTAAGGATGTATCCTCAGGTTATGAGACTAGAAGTGACTCTATGATAAGGACTGGGTGAATGAACGACTAGATTATATAGAGGCTTATTCTGACCCCCAAGAGGAGTTAGATAAATAACCTAAGAAACAATAAGGCATTTTCTTTTCCCTCTTGGTCAAGGGTCTACCTGCTAGTTATTTTTTATGAACCAAACTTGTTCTTACCATATACCTATGAACTTTCTAGAATTCAATTATTAGTAAAGGAAAGGATTTTCCAACACATGGGAGATTTGATATGTAACACCTTCTCCTCTACACTTTGGGCTCTGTAAAACCCAAGAGGGTAATCCCCAACAATGTGTTTATAGATACTGGTGTGTCTAGGCATCAAACACAGAGTAACAAATTATTTTCCTTAAGTTAATTAAAAGACCTAGTAATTTGATGGTTTGGTTGAAATTCATGGTAGTGCCTAACTCAAACAATAGAAAATGTAATTCATTAAATTTCACACACACCCATAATAAGATTGATAAGTAAGTTGATTTTAATATTGTGATCAGTTGTTGAATTGGTTATCACAATTACAACATAATTACTTTACTTAAACCAATGCCATATCCTTGGTATAGAGTCAAATCTAATACACACATGATTAGATAACAATTTTTTTACATGATAATATCCAAAGCCTTGAAAAAATTGCATTATAGTATTCCCACTTAACATCTCCACCATTTACTTATTACTAGCGTCCTCATACATGACTTATTACAAACCTATTGTTAGATTCAAGCATTTACATCCATTAATTGAATTAATGAGTAAGAATAGAGTAGTACATCCATTGGAAACCAATAGAGACAAATAAGATAACCATTGATCATATTATTCATAGTTGGTAAAATAGTACATAGGAGAGAAAACTGTAAAGGTTTTATACTACTCTATCATATATATTACCACTATTATTATTAGAAAACCATATACGTATTAACCAAATTCATCCTTAGGACATACAACCAGAAAGTGCAGTATTCTTTTCTATTTTCTATGTGACCCCTTCAAAGAAAAACTACCCACTAACCTCTCTCTATGTAATCAGCCTTGAAATACCTTTTATAAGAAAAGCAAGCAACAAGCATTAGGCTAAATTACACATTTCATTTCACTTTCATTTTAAAATTTAATTTCACCAGAATGTGAAATATTCCCCAAAAATTTATAAGCAATCATTTGTAGGACAAGGGAAAGCAAATTTCCAAAAACCGTTACTCGGAGAAGACCCACCAGCCTTCCAAAAGGAATCACTTTCGTAACATCAAAAACATGCACATCCATACTAAACTTGTAAAGTCACCATCAACACCAAAATCACAAATTATCAAACTAGCCAAAAGGAACAGAGTCAACACAAAGGACCAAAAACCAAGCACTGACTTAAAAAGAAAGTAAGGTGCTACCCTACTTTGTTAACAGTACAGTAAGAACACCCAGTTGGTGTCTTTATTGAAAGTGGAGTAGTCATCACCATCTCATCCTTAGAATAAACCAAATTAATCATGTCCATGAGATACTTGTTGTAAACGGTGATTTTGGATTGTCCCTCACAACGCTTTGCTCCTCCTAGGGTTTTTCACGTAAAAGGAGAAAGGAGATTGAAAGGGGTCCCAAAATGCAAGGGTTTACACTCAAATTTAATGTGAATAAGATGTATTATTCCTAATTAAGATGTCCTAATTCTCTTATTTGAAATTGAAATGATCTAATGATGCAAAACTCAAGAAATGAAAAGTGTTGGAAAACACATTGTGATATACAAACATAAATTAAATGACCTAAAAATGCAAATAAAACCAAATAGAAAGTTGTAAGACAAAAGGTGTGCACCTATAAGTGTATTATAGACTTGAAGCAACTATGAAATTTTGGAAAATTTGATTTTTAAGCCTAATGGGACATTTACGCCAGGTGGGGCAACTTAGTCCATTTTTAGAAAAGTTATGGAAAACTGCATTGAAACCCATTTCAACCAAATGGGCATCCAAATCTATAAAAATTTATAAAAAATAGGTTTAGTGGGACTAAGTTTCCACTAGTGGGAACTTAGTCCACTTCTGAATTTCTAAAAATTCAGAAGTGGAAACGGAAGCCCTAGGTCTGCACTCTAGTTTCCCACAAGTATCTGCTTCTAAAACTCTGATTTTTGGGCCTAAAGGTGAATTTTTGTTGATATTTTGGCTAGTTCAACAAAGAGATGTCTTCAATGAGTCTTCAACCTAATCTTCAATGATCTTTAAACCTTCAAAGTGTCTAAATCTGTAAACACACAAAGATAGAAGGAGAAAAATGTTGATTGTTAGGGCATAGGGGTTTGCCTTGGTCAAACCCCTTTTTAAGTAATTAAACCAAATGAATAAAGAATTAAATGAAGCATGCAATAATGGAGTTAATACCTTGCGATGATGATTGATCTTGATTTTTTGTAGCAATAGATGAAGAATCTACCCTTGAATGTCCTTGAAAGTTATCATGATGACTTGCAATGACAAAACCCTAGCTTGTTTGATTTGAGAACATAATGAATGATGGATGCTAATGATTTATGAATTATGATGTGTTATGAGATGGAAAAATGAGTGGAAAAACCCTTATTTATACACAATTATGCCTAAATTCCCCAAAATACCTCATCATAGGCCGACCTTAGGTCTTAAAGAATAAAAACCTGAAAGAAATTTAAATTAATTTTGATCTTTGAGCCAAATGGGACTAAGTCGCCCAAGGTGGCGACTTATTCCACCTGGGAAATTTTGAAAGGATTTTAGAGATTAAGATGTGGGTATGTACAGGATCATGGGGGTCCAAACTAGGCCTCTAAGTGGCGATGAAAATTCAGAAAATCAGAGTTAGGAAACTTGACATAAAAATTTGAATAGGTTATTAACATAATTTGAAAA
This sequence comes from Sequoia sempervirens, assembly GCA_007258455.2. Lineage (NCBI taxonomy): Eukaryota > Viridiplantae > Streptophyta > Pinopsida > Cupressales > Cupressaceae > Sequoia > Sequoia sempervirens. Next base: position 137,300,709 of record VDFB02000363.1, on the reverse strand, counting down.
ATATGTAAGAAAAAAATTTGTAGAAAATTGAATGTAGTTTCTAGGCTACTAGTCCTTTTTTGGAAAAAGGTAAATTTGTTTTAAGAAAATTTGAAATTTCAATGCAGTGGTACTAAATTTTTAAGAAAAAAAAGTAGATGTGTGTCTGACCACCCTAAGTACAAGAAAAACATAATATTTTTTTCTAATTTTTTAAATATAAGTAGAGGACACATGTCTGGATGTGCTGGATTTTTTTTTGTAATTTTTTTCCACATAAATAATTAGTTATGAGTTTTTTACTAGTAACTTTTAGAATTATTAAAATCTCTATGTCTGACCACCATAACTTGGTCAAAAAATTATCAAATTCATTTTTTTTAATCCTATAGTAGGTGAAGCATAGAATGCGGTGCATCTTGTACATTCAAAAAATGTTTAGTTTGAAAGTTGTAGAAGTTTTTCAATCAGCCTATCAATCAAGACTTTAGATGTAATGTAGGTAGAAAATCAATAATAATTATTTATTTAATTGAAAATAAGGAAAAATTTATATTGCTGGAAAGTTGACAATTTTTTCTATAAGCCCTTTATGTTTGATGAAGATAGGGTAAAAAAAGTCGTCAGCCACAAGGGAAAACTTCAGAAAAGTAAACAAATTTTGAAAAACACATTTTTTGGGTTGACTTTATGGCCCAAAACAAATCCTGAACGGATATCCATTAATTATAAAATTTTATATTATTTATAATACATAATATTATAAAATATGTATTATATATGTGTATTATGTATTTATAATATATAAATATATAATATTATGTATTATATATAGTATATTATATATTATGTATTATTATTTTATATATTAATATAATAATATAATATATAATATATATTATTATATTATATTATTATAATATCTAATATTATGTTATATACATTAATATATATATATATATTATATTATATTATACTATATAGTACATATTTTATGTATAGTATACATATTAATTATTATATATAGCATATTGTATATATATGAAATATGAAATATTATATTAATATTATGTAATATATATTATATATATTATATAATATATTTAATACATAGTATATATTACATATTTATTTATAGTATATTTATTGATGTGTAGCTAAATATGAATAATGATAGGATTTCCCATCAATTTTCCCACCAAGGAAGATGACTTGTAAAGAAAATTTAAAAGAAACTAAATATTAATAACACCAAGGAAAATGTACCACCATTAACAAAATTATTGATGTGCAGCCAATTCACAAGAGAGAGAGAGAGAGTGGGAGGGACTTGAGAGAGAGGGATAGAGAAAGACCTTAGAAGTGGGAGTGAGAGACTTGAGAGGGATGGGGTGAGAGAGCTAAGAGGGAGAGAGAGGGGGGGAGAAAGGGAGGTATAGAGGGAAGGAGAGAGAGAAAGATAGTTTGGAGAGAGAGAGCGAGGGAGAGAGAGAGATCAAGAGATAAAGAGAGAGAGAGAGAGAGACTTGAGAGAGATAGAGGGGGCCCTGAGAGAGAGAGAGAGAGAGTTGAGAGGGAGAGTAGGAGGAAAAGGAGATAGAGAGAGAGACTTGATCTAGGGAGAGATAGAGGCTTGAGAGGGAGAAAGGGAGGGAGAGAGGAAGCTCTGAAAGACTTGAGAGAAAGAGAGAGAGGGGTGGGAGGAACTTAAGAGAGAGGGAGAGATAGATGAAGAGTTGAGACAAAGAGAGGGATAGAGAGATAGAGAGTGAGGGAGAGAAGGGGAGAGAGGGAGATGGAGAGATTTGGGAGAGAGGGAGAGAGAGAGAGTTGAGAGGAAGAGTGTTTTCCCATGTTGGGATAGGCTCTAGAATAAGAAGTGATACAACCATAAAAAACAACCATTACAACTCAATTCAATATTCATGCCATTAAAACCTTCAAGTTTAATAACATGACATTAGATCATTCATGTAAAAGACCATAAATTCACCATGAATAATAATCACTATCTTCCAACCATGGTACATAAACAAGAACATTATGGAAGTTTCAAAAAAAATCCTTAGAAGACATCAAGATACATGTTAATTAGATTGTTCATGTGAAATCTATACAATTATTGTGATAAAAAAATAAGTCATCAGTCAACCATGATGCATGAATAAACACTATATATACACACTATATACATTGACAAACACTAAATTAATAGATTATTTAATATGTATTACTAAATTTTTGTCTCATCATTATACTATTAAATATTCATAAATTCAACACTAAAAATATCCTTCCAACCAAATTCTTTATAAAATATCCATCGAAGATCAATTTTTTATAAATATAAGATCATTGTCTTGATAAAGTTTTATGGCTCTTAGTTGCATCTATTCATTTCTTTGTGTTTTCCTCTTTAGATTGGGACTGTCTCCTTTCCTCTATCCATCATTAATGATTGTCTAAGTCCACTTCCATGGACCTACATGCATCAACAACAGTTTGCATTTTTTATGCAAAACGCTTCAATAATGGGTGAACACATTCTTGGTTTTAAATAGCCTTAACTTGATCCTAAATTGTTCTAACATGGACATTGACTTGTTCTCAAAAGCGAGCACCAACAAGTGTAGGTGGTAGAGGTGGGGGGTTTTGAGGTGGAGTGGGTGGAGGTGGAGTGGTTGGAGGTGGAGGGCATGGATCCATGATTTAGATATAAGTGAACCTGCATTAAATTTGTAATTGAAAAATGTAAGATATATGTAAAAAATCCCCTTAAACCATTCAATATAAATGACTTAATTGAATACAAATGAAAAAAAATGTAAAGCTCATTTATGTCTAAGGCATGTAAATGGAAAATAAATAATTGTTAAAGTGATGTCAAAGATCTCATTTAAAAATACATTAAATTTTTACCTTGCTGCAATGTGGAAGTGTTAAGCTCCAAATTGATGCAACAAAGGTTGAAGTGTTTTTCTCTAAATTTCCAATACTAAGTGAATCTATATACATAGTTAAAAAAAAACTTATCCCTGCAGCCATAGGGAAATGGGAAAAGTTAATGGGAAATAATCGATGGGCTGTGTGGGAGGCTATCATTTGTATATGATTCAATATAATAGCATCCTGCATAGCACATTGATTATCACCCATTCACTTCACCCATTTTTATATGGTTGTAGGGACAAGTTTTGTTTGGTTAATACTAACAATGGATCCAGATTCATCAAGAATTGCAAATTTAGAGCACTTCCAACAAGGATCCTTTCTATTTTGAGAGCTGAAGAGAGTGAAAACAATTAAAAAATTAGAAAAACAAATTTTTTAGCAAATAAATTCTAATTTAAAAATAATAAACAAAGCAAGAATTTAAGAAAAATGAAAATAAGTGATAAAGAATAATGAAAAATAGACAAGAATGTAAAACAGTTTAAAAAATGGAGAAAGGAGGTAATAAAAGTTCTATTTTATGCTTGTTTAGTATGCTAGGTTCAAATTTATGGCCTTTTTCTAATAATAGAGGTTTCATTGTTTTGTTTGATTTTTTCTTTTGTTTTTCACTAACTAGGGTTTGAAATTTTGTTGTAACTTTAAATAGAAATGAAAAAATTCAAAAAATCTACAAAGAATGCAAATAAAACTTAAATTTATCACTAATTAAGAACAAAAATTGAAAAAATACAAAAAAAACATACCTGGAGGTCGCTGGAGGTCGTTGCTCGACTGTTGTGTCACCAAAATGAGGACTGGTTCATGAAAATGAAGAATTCACGTTATAAAGTCCGCAAAAAATGGATATCCGTTTATTATATCATAAATTTATTGTATATATATAATATATTATATATTCTAATATATAATATATAATATTTATTATATATTATGCCCCCACGGGTTAGAGCAGTTGGTCTCAAGTCTCAGGTTTGCTCCCTGAGGTCTTGGGATCGACTCTCAAGCCCGGTATGAACCCCGTCACGGACACTAGGGGGGCGGTGCTGGTTATCCCGTGACCGTAGGGATTAGTCTCGCCTCCCACTCGCACCTCCTTGAACCAGTGTAAGGGTTGACCGCTGGGCGGGGGCCGCGGGGATACCCTTTGAGACCAAAAAAATAAATATATATATATATATTATATATTATGAATAGATTGTCTCTATTTGAAAACAAGAGAACAAAACAAATATCCACTAAAAATGGATATTTGTTAATATCGGATATCCGATATTTAACATAATATTGATTTTCCACGAGGAATCAATATACAAAGCAGTTAATAACAGATATTCGTTATTTAAATTATAATTTTATTGTATATAAATATACTATATATTATATAATATATATTATATATAAAATATATTATAGTATATATCATATGTAATATATACTATAGTATATATTATATATCAAATATATTATAGTATATATACTATGATATATATTATTTATATTCTAGAGTGGGGGAGAGGGTGGGAGAGAGGGTGGCAAAGGGTAGGAGAAGGTGTGAGAGGGTGGGAGAGAGTGGGAGAGAGGATGGGAGAGGCTACGAGAGGGTGCGAGAGAGAGTGGGAGAGGGAGGGTGTGGGAGAGGGTAGGAAAATGTTACAGAGGGTGGGAGAGGTTGGGAAAGAGGGGGAGAAGGTTAGAGAGGATGGGAGAAGGTGGGAGAGGGTGTGTGAGAGGAGAGAGGGGGAGGTGGGAGAGGGGTGGGAGAAGGTTAGAGAGGGGTTAGGAGGGTCAGGAGAGAGGGAGGTGGGAGAGGGTGGGGAAAAAGGTGGGAGAGGGTGGGAGATGGTGAGGAGGGTGCTTGGGGAGGGGTCTAAGAGAGATTAGGAGAGTTGGGAGAGGGTGGGAGAGATTGGGAGATGTAAGAGATGGGAGAGGACAGGAGAGGGGGGGAGAGGAGAGGGTGGGAGAGAGGGTGGGAGAGTGAGAGAGGAGAGGGTGGGAGAGGATGGGAGAGGGTGGTAAAGGGTGGGACAGGGGGTGGGAGAATTTTGGAGAGGGTGGGAGAGAGTTAGAGAGGGTGGGAGAGGGTAGGAGAGAGTGGGAGAAGGTTAGAGAGGGTGGGAGAGGGTGTGAGAGAGTGGGAGATGGTGAGGAGAAAGAGGTTAGAGAGGGTGGGAGGAGGGGTGGGAGAGAGTGGGAGAGGGGTTAGGAGGGGTGGGGAGAAGTTGGGAGGGTGGGAGAGGGAGTGGGAGGGAGTGAGGAGAGGGGTGGGAGGAATATTAGGAGGGTGGGGAGAAGGTGGGAGAGGGTGGGAGAGGGTGGGAGAAAGGTTAGAGAGGGTGGGAGGTGGGAGGGAGACACGAGAGAGAGGGTGGGAGAGAGGGTATGAGAGGGGGTGGGAGAATGTTAGAGAGGGTGGGAGAAGGTGGGAGAGGGTGGGAGAACGTGGGAGAGGGTGGGAGAGAGTGGGGGAGGGTGGGAGAAGGTTAGGGAAGGTGGGAGAGTGTGGGAGAGAGTGGGAGAAGGTGGGAGAAGGTAGGGGAGAGGGTGGGAGAAAGAGGGTGGGAGAGGGTGGGGAGAAGGTGGGGAGAGCATGGGAGAGGGTGGGAGAGAGTGGGAGGAGAGGGTGGGAGAGGTGGCAAAGGGTGGGAGAGAGAGTGGGAGAAGGTGGGAGAGAGGGTTAAAGAGGGTGGGAGAAAGGTTGGAGAGGTTGGGAGAGGTGGGGAGAGAGGTGAAAAGGTATAGAAGGGGTGGGGAGAGAATTGAGAGAGAGGGTGGGAGAAGGTGGGAGAGGGTGGGAGAGGGTGGAAGAGGGGATGAGAGAAGGTGGGAGAGGGTGGGAGAGGGTTAGAGAAGGTGGGAGAGGGTGGGAGAAGGTGGGAGAGGGTGGGACAGAGTGGAATAGGGTGGGAGAAGGTGGGAGTAGGTAGAGAGGGTGGGACAAGGTGGGATAGAGAGTGGGAGACGGTGGGAGAGAGGGTGGGAGAGGATAGGAGACGGGGTGGGAGAGGGTTAGAGAGGGTGGGAGAGGTTGGGAGAAGGCTAGAGAAGATGGGAGA
>VDFB02000363.1:137238154-137294619 GCA_007258455.2 Sequoia sempervirens | reverse complement strand
GGAGACGGTGGGAGAGAGGGTGGGAGAGGATAGGAGACGGGGTGGGAGAGGGTTAGAGAGGGTGGGAGAGGTTGGGAGAAGGCTAGAGAAGATGGGAGAGGGTGAGAGAGAGTGGGAGAAGGTGGGAGAAGGTGGGAGAATGTGGGAGAGGGTGGAAGAGAGTGGGAGAGCGTGGGGGAATGTGGGAGAAGGTTAGAGAGGGTGGGAGAAGGTGGGGGAGAGGGTGGGAGAGGAGGGTGGGATGGGATGGGGAGGAGAGAGTGGGAGATGGTGGGAGGAGAAAGTAGAGAGAGGGTATGAGAGGGTGGTAGAGAGTGGGAAGGGTAGGAAAGGGTGGGAGAAGGTGGGAGAAGGTTAGAGAGGGTGGGAGAGGATGGGAGAGAGGGTTTGGAGAGGTTGGGAGGGTGGGAGAGGGTGGGAGAAGGTGTGAGAGGTGGAGAGGGTGGAAGAGGTTAGAGGGTGGGAGAGGGATTTAAGAGAGGTGGGAGGTGGAAGAGAGTGGGAGAAGGTGGGAGAAGGTGGGAGAAGGTGGGAGAGGGTGGGAGAAGTTGGGAGAAGGTTAGATAGGGTGCGATAGAGGGTGGGAGAGGGTGCGAAAAGGTTAGAGAGGATGGGAGAAGGTGGGAGAAGGTGAGAGATGGTAGGAGAAGGTGGGAAAGGGTGGGAGAAGGTGGGAAAAAGATAACGAGGGTGGGAGAGGGTGGGAGAAGGTTGGAGAGGGTGGAAGAGAGGGTGCAAGATTGTGGGAGAAGCCTAGAGAGGGTAGGAGAAGGTTAGAGAGGGTGGAAGAGGGTGGTAGAAGGTTGGAGAAGGTTAGAGACGGTTGGAGAAGGTGGTAGAGGGTGGGAGAGAGGGTGAGAGAGGGTGGGAGAGAGGGTGGGAGAGAGGGTAGAAGAGGGTGCAAGAGGGTGTAGTGTTTATAGAAAGGGATACTATATATTATTTATTTATTATATTAAATATATTAATATATATAATAATATATGAATATATATTATATATTGATATATATATATATATTAATATAATATCAATATATATATACTAATACATAATAAATATTAATATATAATAAATATATATCATTTGTTAAAAGAAATTATAATTCTTAAATTTCAAAAAATGGATATCCCTTTATTACGGATATCTGTTACTATCGGATATTCATTATTTTTGGATATCCATTTTTGTGTATTAGTGGTTTACACAATGGACAAGAAACAAAATATATTAATATTAATATATAAATATATATGTAATTTATTATATATTAATATATAATATGATATATTATATGTTAATATATATTATATATTAATATACATTATATATTAATATACATTATATATTTATATATATATATATATATATTAATATATAATATATGTTATATATTAATATATAATATATGTTATATATTGATATATATTATATATTATATAACATGTGATGCGTAATAATAGAGGTAGCTGATATCCGTCTATAACAGATATCTATTTTTTGTATTAGTGTGTTATGCACTTGCACGAGGAACAATATATATATATATATTAAAATATAATATAAAATATATATTATATAATAGATATTAAAATATTATATATTAATATATAATACATATTATACACTGAAATATATTATATATTTATATATGATATATATTATATTACATATAAGAATAACACTAGATGTGACAAATATCCGTTTTGTAAGTTATATAAAAAACAAAAAAGGGATCGTTTTGAGTATTTCAGCACTCCCTACATTCTTTCATGAAAATCTTGTGACTTTTGTCTGCATCTGATGAAATTCAGCTTTTCAAAGATTCTCTTACACTTTTTGTAGAATTTCAATCATTTGTGTGTGTTTTTTTGTTTGTGCAATGGGGAACAACAGTCAGCATAAGAGAAAAAGGTAAAAGGAAACTTATAGCAGAATAAACTGAAGCATATAGAGAAAAAGATAAAGAAAGTCATAGGAAAAGAAGACAAGGTATGCAAAATATTCAAATTGAAGCATCTTCTGAACCATTGAATGTTAATTCAAGTGAAGACGAAATAGGAATTGAAAATATTGAAGATCATATTCAAATTGAAAATGAAAACATTGAAATTGAAAATGTGCAAATTGATAATGAAAATGTGAACAACTTTGAGAATGAAAATGTTCTTGAAAATGATATTCAAAATGAAGTTGTTTTTAAAAATGTTGAAAATGAAAATGTGGTTGAAATTGAAATTGTTTTTGAAAATGAAAATTTTGAAAAAGAACCTTATGCAACACCTAATTACAAAAGAACCCCTAAATGGTTGGTGGAAATAAATGAGAATATAATTCATAATCTTGAAGGGAAAAGGTCACAATGAACAATTCATTTGTGGGCTAGAAAATTGTTCAATGAATTCTTTTCCAATAAGACATTAACTGAACAATGCCAACTTTTTGTGCAATTACTTAAGATTTACAAAATGAGACCATTATTAAAAAAAAATGAAGATTCGTCTCACAAAAAAATCAGAAAAAATAGTCTTATTGTAAAAAATATTTTTATTGCTCTAACCTCTATTGGAAAGACTAGCAAGGAAAACGATAAAAGGGCTGCTCGAAGGGTGATCACAACCTCACTAGTAAGCCATCATTTGAAAAATGCTCGTTTGATGAGACAAACTTGTATTGATTTTAACTTAAATCATAAAACATTGAATAAAGCACTATCAAGAAGAGGAAGACTCAATAGTGCTCTTCAAAACGATATGTGGGCTTTTAGTGGGAGGCTTACACGTGTTGATAAAAAGCTAACCGATAATGTAAAGATGCAAATTGAACAATATTGGAATTCTCACTCTAGAGTGTTACCGAATGTAAAGGATGTTTTAAAGTTACAAATTGGCAATAGAGATCGTACACCGCATCATAAACATTTTTTGGAATGTAGCCAAATAATTTTGTACAAACAATTTTGTCAAGAACATTCACATTGTCAAATCTCGCAAAGGGCTTTTGAGTCTTGCAAACCATTTTATTGTGTTCCTATTAAGGTTCATAATACATGTTGTAAATACCATGTTGAGTTTTCAATGTATCATGAATTGTTATGCCATATACATTCTACTATGCATAGTGACAAAATGTTGTAGGAATGTCATGCAGTGCAACTTCCCAAGTCATCCAGGGAGTTGTTATATTCATTTTTATATATTCGAGGTGATGGTTTTTTATTTTATAAAAATGATTGTTTAAATGGAACATGTTTGCAATGTGGTGGTTTATCAAAGTTTGTAACATGCTTTCATGAGGGAAGCAATCATGATTTTGGTAACAAAATCATCAAGAAAAATAAATATGAGACAGTGAAATACACATTGAAGAGTGGAGGTGAGGGTTCTAGATGCGAGTTGGTTGCAAGAGAGGTAAGTATTGCTGATTTTATTTCAGATTTTAAGAAAAAAAATTCTATAAGTATGTAAGGCATAGCCATAGGTTGTAGTGGTTGGATCGGCAATTCAGGATGTGTAAGGACTCTTTCCCCATTGGAACTATTGTATCTATAGTTGATTTTTCTGAATATTACACATTGCAACCACAAAATGAAATTCAATCACAATATTATAATTCTATTCAAATTTCTATTTTTGTCCACATAACATATAGGCATGCCCCTGATAGTACAAAAGAGGACAAGAAGATAATTAGGGAGTACCATTTTTACATGAGTGATGATAGATCTCATTCATATGAGTTTATAGCACAACATTGTTTTGAAAACTTTTTTGAGTTCTTGTAGGAAAAAGGAATTGCAATGGGTCAACATTTGATTTGGTCAAATAATTGCACAGAGCAATTCAAGAATGCTCGCATGTTTTATTGGTTGAGTAGGATGCATATAGAGAGGGGTGTACCACATATTTGGAGTTTTTTTGAAGTTGGGCATGGAAAAGGTGAGCATGATGGTGCAAGTGCATGTGTGAAAATAGATTTGGTTAAGGGGAAAATGAAAATTAGAGATGGTGCAACATTTAGTGGTGCACGTTCTATTGTGGATTGGTGTACCTATGCACTATCACGAGGATGAACACTTGATTCACAAGTTAGTAGGTTATTTTGGTTGGTTGACGAGGGCACAGTGGGAGACATAATCGAATGTCAAATAATTAGAGATTCTTCAAAGGTGCATTTAGTTCGAAGCTCAAATGTGAGTGCATGGATCATATGGACATGAGAGATGGCTTGTTTTTGTCAAAATTGTATTCAGTGTGCTTGGGATCAGTGCAAGTCAAGTGAATGGGTAGATACATGGATTTCATAGTACCTAACCCCTTTATGTGTAGCACAATCCTCATTACAATATTTAATGGAAATTTTAGTTGACTATGATCATCTTTTAGATCTTGTACAACCTGGACATGTCTATGCAGTTGTAGAACTGTAAGGGAATGAAGAGGGGTTAGACTATTGGTTGGAATGATCTGTACAAGGAAATAAATATCTAACACAATTGATGATAGATGATGATGGCTTCATGTATCCTATAGGTTCAATTTTTGTTTTTCAAACTTGGTTGCACTACCATTTCACCATCATTTAGGTTGTTTACAATAATATACATTTTTTATTATAAGTATGTTTAGATGTTGATAAAAAAGTTATGATCACATAGGCTCACTTGTTTTCAGAACTTGGTTACAAACATATATGATTAGAAAGAAAGACATACCTACATTTGAAGACTATGAGAAACACAAAACCATTCTGATGTATTCGCACCTTGTTATACAAACAAATGTTAAGATAGTGAGACATCATTCTAGACTAGAAAAAAAAAAACTATGGACAATTAGTAGTGTTGATCATGAAGCATTACTAGAAACTCTGAAGGTAAGAGATGACCCTGCAGGGACACTTGAGTAGCAGATCATTTGTTGTATGAGATAGGTATGATATTATTCATCACATTTTCACATTGTTTATCTAGTAAGGGCCATTAGTTAGATTGTTTAGAATAATATAGATTGGTTATTCTAAGCATCTTTTATAGTTTTCATTACCAATTCATCATCATTCATGTTGTTTAGAATAATATAGATTTGTTAGTCTAAGCATCTTTTTTATTGTGACGATATAGATATCTCATTTGAAGTATATTGCGATGTTCCTAACATGATAGATCATGGACTTGCTGCAATAATAGCCAACTTTGATTGTTTGGGAGAGGTATGTGACGTATTAGAATAATATAGATTGGTTATTCTAAGCATCTTTTATAGTTTGCATTACCAATTCATCATCATTCATGTTGTTTGGAATAATATAGATTTTTTACTCTAAGCATCTTTTCTATTGTGATGATATAGATATCTCATTTGAAGTATATTGCAATGTTCCTAGCATGATAGATCATGGACCTGCTACAACAATACCCAACTTTGATCCTCTAGGAGAGGTATGTGAGAGATTAGAATAACAAAGATTGGTTATTCTAAGCATATTTTCTATTGTACATAGTTTGACTGTTACCTTAATGGGTTGTATAGTTGGTTCACTCTAGAACATCAACATGCTACTCTTGTGGAAGAATGTGCTGACCACGAAGGCAATGCAAGCTCTATTTCCTTCCCCTACTGGGAAATGACTTAGGATTAGGGTTGTTTGTTGTATGCCTATGTGAAATTTTGTAAATCCTATATTTGATGGCAATTATTGAATGATAATATCATGCATATTGTGTACACTTTATGTGTATTCAAGTGTATACTTTACAACTTATCTATATACTTTGTCACTTATGAGTATTGCAATGTATACTTTATGAATTATATGTTTTAAAGCATATACTTGCTATTCATTTGTGTAGTTCATGACTTAAGTGTATTTGAGTAAATGAATCACTTTTTCACTTACTGACAAGGAACAAAACAAACCCTAAACCCCTTTGCACCTTTACATCACATCCATCTAACCCTTTTTCCATCAACTAAAAACTAGTATCCACAGGAAAACACCTCTGACATAAAAAAATCCAAGAGAGGTTATTGTAGAGGGTCCCAACATGATCCCATAGCCTCAGACAGAGAGTCTGTAGGTATCACATTTTCCAAGAAATATCCCTTCAAAGATTGTTTCCTTTTAGCACTTTGGAATCATAAGGGAAATTGTCGGTCCAATGTAGCTCAGAGAGATTTGGAGAAATTGGGTGAAAAAGAGGACCATCCCTAGCATAAAAGTACCAATTTAGATGTGTTGGAATATTTTGTTTGGTCCTATGAGTTGCAAAATGAAAGTTACACCACTTTGCAACTTTACAATGCTTGCATCCGATAACTTTTTCCTCAACTAAAAACTGGTCACTGTAGGAAAATGCCTCCGAGATAAAAAAAAATCCAAGAGAATTTATTGTAGAGGGTCCCAACATCATCCCATAGCCTTAGACAGAGAGTCTATAGGAATCTTGATTTCTAAGAAATAGCTCTTCAAAGATTATTTCCTTTTAGGACTTTGGACTCTTAAGGGAAATCATCAGTCCAATGTAGCTCAGAGAGATTCAGAGTATTTGGTTGCAAAAAAGGACCATCCCTAGCATAAACATACCCATCCGGACATGTTGGAACAGTCAGTTTGGTCGTATGAGTTACAAAACAAAAGTTGCACCACTTTGCAACTTTACACTGCTTGCATCTGACAACTTTTTCCTCAACTGAAAACTAGTCACTGCAGGAAAATGCCTCCAAAATAGAAAAATCTGAGAGAGGTTATTGTAGAGGGTCCTAACATGATCTCGCAACATCAGATGGAGAGTATGTAGGAATCATGGTTTCCGATAAATATCCCTTTAAATATTGCTACCTTTTAGCACTTTGGACTCTTAAGGGAAATCGCTAGTCCAATGTAGCTCAGAGAGATTTAGAGTATTTGGAGGAAAAAGAGTACCATCCCTAGCATAAATGTACCCATAAAAATGTGTTGGAATAGTCCATTTTGGCGTACAAGTTGGAGAATGAAAGTTGCACCACTTTGCAACTTTACACTGCTTGTATCTAACAACCTTTTCCTCAACTGAAAACTGGTCACTATGGGAAATTTCCTCTAAGATAGAAAAATATGAGAGAGGTTATTGTATAGGGTCCCAACATGATCCCATAGCCTCAAACAGAGAGTTTTTAGGTGTCACGATTTCTGAGAAATAGCCCTTCAAAGATTGTTGTGTTTTAACGCTTTAAACTCTTAAGGGAAATCATTAGTCCAATGTAGCTCAGAGAAATTCAAAATATTTGGGTGCAGAAGAGGACCATCTTTGGCATAAACATACCCATATGTACATGTTGGAATAGTTTGTTTGGTCGTAGAAGTTGCAGAATGAAAGTTGCACCACTTTGCAACTTTACACTGCTTGCATCTAACAACTTTTTCCTCAACTGAAAACTGGTCACTGTGGGAAAACATCTTTGAGATAGAAAAATATGAGAGAGGTTATTGTAGAGGGTCTCAACATGATCCCATAGCCTCAAATAGAGAGTCTATAGGCATCACGGTTTCTGAGAAATCTACCTTTTAGCACTTTGAACTCTTAAGGGAAATCACTTGTCCAATGTAGCTCATAGACATTTGGAGTATTTGGGTGAAAAATAGGACCATTCATAGTGTAAATTTACCCATACAGACGTGTTGGAATAGTATATTTGGTCCTATGAGCTGCAAAATGAAAGTTGCACCACTTTGCAACTTTACACTGCTTGTATTTAACGTCTTTTTCCTTGACTAAAAACTGGTCACCGCGGGAAAATGCCTCTAAGATAGCAAAATCTGAGAGGTTATATTAGAGGGTCTAGAAAAAATCCCATAGACTCAGATGAAGAGTCTATAGGCATCATGGTTTCCAAGAAGTATCCCTTCAAAGATTGTTTCCTTTTAATTAGCACTTTGGACTCTTAAGGGAAATCATTAGTTCAATGTAGCTCAGAGTGATTCAACATATTTGAGTGCAAAAGAGGACTATCCCTAGCATAAATGTACCCATCTAAATGTGTTGGAATAGTATGTTTGGTCCTATGAGTTGCGGAACGAAAGTTGCACCACTTTGCAACTTTACACTATTGTCAAAATTGCAACTTATTGTCAAATGATGGAAGTTCAAGAGTCATCTTGTTGTAGTTCATTGGAAAACAGCTAAAATTTATTTTTTCATGGCCTAATTAGGTAGGAATTATATTTTAGAATGGATTGGGAGAGAAGGGGAGGTCAATTGAGGTTTGGGTATGATGCCCTAGTTGAAAAAAGTGTGGTTTTTTTAGTGAAATTGGGAGGTTTAAGGGTGTTAGCAATTGAAATTTGTTGGGGCAGAAATTTCTAAAGGTGTATTAAGCATATACAAACTTCTATAAACATGTTTGAGGTGTTGTTTGAGTGAGATAAGTGTGGAAATGCATACTTTTAATTAACCCCCTTATAATCTAAGAAAAATGAGGGTTACATGATTGAGTGACTTAGATGGCATTTACAAGGATGATATTTGTCGAATTTGGATGTTTATAGCCTAGTGAGATATTTTCCAAAGGAATCTTGGAGGGGCAGTAGTTTTAAAGATGAGTTGTTTTGCAAATTTGGGCTAATTGGAGCCCTGTTCGGTGTAATAGTTCAATTTCAGTGGGGTTGTTCCAAAACAAGCACATTAGGTTTTGGGATATGTTAAACAAAAGGGCAATGGGTGTCTTTCATAGCCTTTTTTTTTGTGGGTTTGAGTTGATTTTTTGAGGATATTGATTCTTACTCAAGATGATTTTATACCTTTTACATGTTATTATGCTTCAATGAACATTAAGTGAGATTGATTTGTATCCAGATGATTATATTACTTTCAAATGAACAATGTAACATGAAATGAATTTCATTAAGTTGTATCCACTTTTCATTTTTGTTAACTTCTTTTGAAATAAAAATCAATTGCATACTTCATTACATGAGTTTAAAATCCAAAATAATGTCAAATGTAAATTCATTCAACAGAGCTTGAAATCATGGCTATTCTAAAAATGAGTGTTTGATAAAAATGTATTGGTAGACATGTATGAAAAATGTGGTACAATAGAAAATAAAATTCATTATTTTTTTTATTGTATTAAAGATCAAAGGAACAACAGTATACAGAGTTGCAGAATTTCAAAAAGTACCCCTTACAAAAGCATCACCAGGGCCCTAGATACAAAACTTCCCACCCCACAACAGCTGATTTAATCTGTTACATACAAAAAGCTGCTGTATAACAAAGCAGATTACAAAATATATCACCAGGCATACCACAGCTGTTATAATTAGCTGCCAGCCACAAAAATGCTGCTATCTATCCATTTGAAACAAATTCTTCTATAAAAAGCCAAAATCATTGTTGATCCTAAACATTAGCAGCATTTCCATCCGCAACCTCTGTTTCCAACCTAGTGAAGTCCTCCAATTTGAGCATGGGTGAGGGAATTTACAGCTGTGTCTCCTTTGCCATCTTATGATTGAAGTCCTTCTGAAAGATCTCCATTGCTCAGAGAAAGATCTCAGTGCTAGGCTGTCTATCTTGCCAATTATGCCCAAGTTTGTCCTCATGTAGGTGCATTTGAAGGGTGCCATCCTCAACCAAATTAAGGAATTTAAAATTCAAGACCTTCACCTCCCTGGTTACCTACAATGCAATTTTATAGAGGGTGAGTCTTCTTGAAGACTTAGTAAGTGCCCTTGGGTTCCCACTAAACTTTTCATCGTTCCTTGATTTCCAAATAAACCAAAGAATTTTTGTAGAAACAAAAGACCAATATAGTGTTTGCTCCTTGCCAAATTTATTACTTTTAAATAGAAGAACTCTTTCCAGTTTAATGGTTCCATTGTTATTCCAAATATCCAACTTATTGCAAAGTAAATGCCAAATTTCTTTAGCAAATATACAATCAAAGAAAATATGGAAGATTGAGTCAGGTACCCTACAAATTCTGCAAATTTCAATGTCAGCAGTATTAGCTTTGTAAGGCAGTGTATGAAGAATTAAGAGCCATCTGAAGCAAGCCTTCTTAGGCTCAATGGTTTTCGACCAGTTATTGGTGAGGATTTTAGACCAATCACTATTGCTGAGAGTAGTGTTCCATTTTCTATTAAGATACTCAAAGATTTCTTGCTGCTTGGAAAGGGAAGTGTAGATAGTTTTGGCGTTGATTTTTAAAATGCTGGACCCATTTGACCATTGGAATTCTTTAAATTGCTCATGACTATCCTTGTTGCTAATTGGCCAAGCCAAGGTATTACAGGCTTCCCTTAGAGTAGTGTATGTTCTCCATTGAGTAGGAGGGATATGGAATTCATCTTCCAGTATATCCCACTCTTTGAGCTTCCCATCCTTTAGGATGTCTGCAAAACATTTTATGCCTTTGTTGTTCTAGGCCTTGGCTGAGCACCCTTGCAACAGAGCCAGTAGTTTTCCATTATGTCTAAGATTCCACCATATAGATCTTTGAGGGTGGACTAAATTGTCTTGAATACATTGTGAGTTACAAATGAAGCCTTTGACTATTTCCCATGCTTTCCAAATATTCTTGAATACCACTGAACCATGAGGGATTATAGGGTAGAGACTGGTAAGAAGGTCACTGAGAGGTAGATCTTTCCAACCTTTCCCATGCTTTGGGGTAGCCCTATGAATATTACTCCTTACCAGAATTTTCCAAGGCTCATTTCCCTCCAGGGCCTTAAAGATCCATTTGGCAGCAAAAGCAATGCCTTGGATCTTTAAGTCCTTTAACCCAAGCCCCCTTCTGACTTGCTTACATAGCACCAACTCCACTTGACAGCATGTCTTTTTTTATTTCCTCTGCCATCTGACCACAGGAAAGCCTGAATTCCTTTTTGGGTTTCTTCTACTTGGTAGCTACTAAAGAGCCAAACTGAAGCAAAATAGAGGCTATAAGAGGAAAGGATCTTTTGATAGATCTGAACTCTTCCTGCCATGGTTAGGTAGTTCTTATTCCACCTTTCCAATTTTCTTTCAATTTTATTTTTGATCCACTCCCACATGTCTTTTAGGTTTGGACAGACCGCAAACGGAATGCCCAGGTACCTAACCTGCTTACTAGGCCCCCCCATTAGAAACCAAATTTGTTTAACCAATCGGGGGGCCTGTCATGCCAACCCAAGAAAATAGATTTGGTGGTGGATATTTTTGCACCTGAGGCATGGCAGAAGAAGTTAAGCTTGCTCATAAGGTTATCAATATTTTCTTCTTCCAACTTGGGGAATAGAGCAGTGTCGTCTACAAATTGGACATTCACTAGATCTTCTCTATTAGGTAATGACTAGATCTTCTCTGTTAGGTAATGAGATACCTCTAACCTTTGGGCACTGCATATCATACCTCAAGATATAGTATAATGCATCTGAAGTAATCACAAATAAGGCAAGGGCTAGGGGACAACCCTGCCTAATTGATCTTTCCAAAGAAAATTCTTCTGTTAGCTGCCCATTTACATCTACTTGTGCCACTGCATCTCTGAACAAGGTAGTAACCATGTTGCAGAATATCTGTGGAAATCCAAAAGCTTCAAGGATGAGTTGGATGAATGACCATTCAATTCGGTCATAAGCCTTCTCAAAATCTAGCAAGAGGATAGCAGCCTCCTATTTGGTGTACTTTTCCCACTCTACTACTTCCCAACTGGTAATGAGATTTTCAAGAATGTATTTTCCCTTAATAAAGCCTATTTGAGTTGCACTAATAACCTTAGGTAGCACATTAGTTAGCCTCCTTGCCAAAATTTTGGCAAGAATCTTGTATGAAATGTTCAACAGAGTTATGGGCCTCCAATTTTTTAACTGGGTCTTGTCCCCTTCCTTTGGGAGCAATCTAATGATGCCCTTATTTATCTCTCTTCCTAGTGAACCTGCCTCGAAGGCCTCCTTGTAGACCAGAAACAAGTCATCCACAATCCAATCTTTGAATGTTTTATAGAACTCAATGGGAATGCCATCAACCCCAGGGGACTTATCGTTCTGCATGGCCTCAATAGCCATTTTGATTTCATCTTTGGATATCTCCTGGTTTAGGCCCTCAGCATCATGTTTTTCTACCATTTTAGGAATTACCTTTCTAATTGAATCCCTTGCATTGTCCCAATCACTCCCAGCTCTCTCAGAAGAAAATAGGATTTTGTAGAATGAGAAAAAATGTTGTCTAATTACTTCTTGATCACTAGATAGCCCTTCGTTTACTTGGATCTACTCTATGTGCTCTCTAAAGTTTTTTTCCTTCAGCAGTTTCAAAAAATATTTGGAACCTTTGTCTCCAAATGCAAGCCAATTGGCCCTAGACCTGACCTTCATTCCTTGAATTCTTAGATTTTGGAATTTCCTTAGGGAATTTTTAGCTAAGACCATTTTGTTGTTTAAATCCTCATTCCCTGAATCATTCTGGAGTCCAATTTCAGCCTGCAATAGCTTTTTTTCTAGCAATCCTTCCATTCTTCTGCTGTCTTTTGCTTGCTTTTTTCCAACAATTTGGAACAAATCCTTCCACCCTTTAACATTTAGGTTCCATCGTTCAATGGCACTTTTTTCCTTATACAGGCTATTATTTATCCATCTGAGGGTTCAGATAGCCTCCTTGCAGTCTTGGTTCTAAAGTAAGTTTATATTTAGGAGAAAGCCCCCTCTTTTCCTCACCACAGACCCTGGTCCATTTCTGATTAGGACCCTAGTTTTAAGAGGGTGATGGTCAGAAAGAGAATATGGGTGAACCTCTACTTTACATCCATCCTTGAGAGAGTCAGGGAGAAAAAATTCTTTGTTCATGTAAAATCTATCCAACCTACTGTATATTCTTCAGCTGCCCTTTTGACCATTGCACCAAGTGTACCATAAACTAGGGAAATCCTTTTTCTACCCTTCAAGTGGATCAAACAACTTGAGTTTAGTTTTCATCTTCATCCAGATGTACTTTTCGTTACCTTTCCATTCCAGATTGATTCCCCCAACTTTGTCCTCTTGGTTTTTAATTATGTTGAAATCCCCCCCAAGGATCCATGGGAGGTCATCCAATTCACTGAGCCATCTCCAAACATTGATTCTCTCTCCATACTCATTTGGAGCATATATGGAGCAAATACCAAATGAGATATCTCCCTTTTTCAAATATACCCAGACAACCCTGTTGCATGGGGAGACCCCATGCCTACAAACATGTTTTCCCCACTCCTTTGAGAGGTAGATTGCAGTCCCCCCTACCTCTTTCATGGTTTGAAGCAAAGTGGATTGAGTCCCTCCAGATGAACTTGAGATTGGTTTCCAGCATGAAACCAGTTGCTTTGATTTCCTATAGCATGAATACATCTTTTTCCTTGCAACCATTAAGGAATCTTCTGACAATTTTCTTTCTATCTGGGGACTCTAGCCCCCTTACATTCCATGAGATGCAGTTGAGGGTCATTGCTTTACTACTTAGGGGTAGGATCTTTATTTGGTTTGAAGATTTCAAAGCATTTGGGGACTTTCTGCTCACCTTCAATTCTTTTAGGGATTGGACTTGCAAAGCAGGTGCTAAGTTTTTTCCTTTTATGCTTGGCCAACACCTTCAGGTTCCCTTTTCCTTCAGGAATTAGAGTTTCTACCCCCTTCTTGGGTCTTCCCCTTAATCTGCATTGAACCTTAAAATTCCCTTCCCTCTCAGAGACTTCCTTGGGGGTCTGCTCACCTTGATCCCTTGAAGATTCAGTGGTAACATGAGGCACCATTAGACCCACACCATCAGTCAGGCACATGCCCCCACTATTGTCCTTGATAGACTGAGTTACATCACTTTTGAGGAGACCAACCTCACCCCCACTTTCATCAATCACATCACCATTGGTGCATTGCATAGAAACCCCTTGACAACTATTTATTAAGGTATCACTTTCCATTAATTGGTTTGTATCCAGTCCAACAATGATGGCATGATGGGTGCCAAAGGGCATCGGGTTGGTCTCCATGGCAGTAACAAGCTCTCTAACTTTTCCTTTCCTACCCTCTGGTAAATCTGTTGTTCTCTTTAGGACTAACTCTTCTTTGCTGAATTTAAAGTTTTTCATGTAAAAAGTCTGCTCACTAGGAGTTTGTTCAAAACCTTCTTTTCTATTAGCGTTGTTCCTTAACTTTTCCAGTGCTAACTGTTGGGCATTTTTCCACTCCCTATTTGTTGGTTTAGCTAAGTTTGAGTTGTTATCCTTTCCCCCCTCACAACGAGAACTCACTGAGAGGCTAATGGTGCCTTCTCTAGGGGAGGATAACTTTTCATCAACAGGCCCATCCATATGGAGGCCACTTGCTGGGGGGACAAAGCTTGGGGGAGCAGAAAAATCTAGTCTTCCCTCTTGGATTTCCAAATCCAAAGCCCCAGACATGTTTTCCAATTCACATTCAGAGTAATGATCTAAGCATTCAGAACACTCCTCAACCTCCCAGGAGCTCTCATCCGAGTCACCAAACCAAGGCTCATATAGACCTCTGGAAATATCAAATTCACCATTGCAAATTTGACTGCTACTTCTTAGGTTTCCCTCAATCCTCTCTCCTATCCCTACTTCGAGGGGGTCACCTGTATTGGTGACCTGAATGTTTTCAGCGATGTTTGGCTCAGGGTTGGAAGTGCTAGGGATTTTGGTCCCATTTTTCCTAATTTTTTTCCTTTGTCTTTCAACTGAGGCTCCTCAACGGTGCTCTTTTTCTTAATTAAAGGGAAAAATCTCCTAACATACCCTTCCTTCCTACAGAGAAAGCAGGCGTTCAATCCGCCCAAGATTTCAAGCCCATACAAAATATCCCCACTTTCAAGCTTTATGAGCAATGCATCAGGTAAGTCCACCCCCAGTAAGATGGTGATAAGGGCCCTAGCATCCAGATGGGATAGGGAAGACTTGGTGTTATCCAATCTAAGAACCTTTCCATACGGTTCGAAAAGAAGCAGAATGAAGGCCCAGAGTCTTGGAGGAACATTTTTGATTGTTAGCCATCTAGGGCTTGACAAGGCAAGTACTTCCTCATTTTGGGCCTCTAGTGACATGCCACCGCCTGAAATATATTGTTTCCAATATTCCAGAATTCCCTGTTTAGGGTTTTTTTTGCATTTCATGGCTTCTAAGAAAAATGACATAAAGACCTCTCTGAATCATTCGACAGTAAGAAAAAGAGATCCCAAGATTTTTCCCCCAAACGTTTTCCAGCCATTCATCCATATATTTGTGAGCTGGGGCCTTGTTTGTGTCCACAACCGCCAAAAAAATTGCTATGTTTTTTAATTTTGAATCATGATCGCACAGAGCCTCTACTAGTTTTTCATTAGGAACCAAGACATCAAGTTTATGGAAACTAGGAGGGCACTTACTTCTTTTAGTTTCTCCATCGTTGTTGCACCCGCTTCCTTGCATTGTGAAACCCACACCAGCCGGGAACAACTCCCCTTTTCCAGCAACAATGTCTCGAAAGTACATGGGTTGGGAGCGAACGACCCCTCCAGGGGCTTTTCCTTCAGAACCATTGTCTGGGGGATCCTTCTCCCCATTCATCTTCCTTTAATCACGAGCCCACTTCGCATGAGCAGAAACAAGTAGGGTGCATGTGCCACCACAAGTGGATCCATGGAGGAATGCAACCAGCATAGCCATGCAGCTAGGGTCAAACATAGAGGAGGACTAGGCCTCCCCCACACACGTGTGCCAGATGCCTCAACCAAGCCCTAGTTGTAGAGTTTTTTTGTTTTTCTTCAGCAGCTCTTAAAATTCATTGTTCAAAAAATCTCCTCAAAGAAATAGATGGATTACCAATTGTAATTTAGAAGTTCTATTAAAATGTTATTTCATTAATCTATAACATACATTATCAATCATAGCTTTAAACAATTCTAAGATAATTATACATTCCATCTTGAAAATTCAAAGTAGAAAGACATGCACACGAGAAACAAATTGAATCAAATACCAATTCTTATATATCAAACTATAGAATAATTATGTTTGTGCATATACAAATTTGGCATATGCCTACTCAAAACAAGTTTTACAAATTGTGGCATATATGCTATCTCAAAATCTATCAAACCCTAAGTACATGTCAATCTATATCATATACTAATCCTATGCTGGATCATCAAAATCAAGCCTCCTCGAAGAAGTTAGATGCTCTGTAGTTTCCTACACAATAACATTTTGAACCACTAATTAGATTATGTGAATGGTTGACAAGATAGACTAGTAAATAGGAACTTATATACCATCATTTATAAATTACAAATTTAACATCAAAACCAGTATACATTTACTATATTATATCAATAATGCAATTGTTGTTTACCTCTAATCATGCTCTCTTTTCTACAAGATGTTCTGCATATGATTTTCCTGTAGGATGATCATGAGTCCTATAAAGTAATGGTCTCTCACTAGTCACAATGTTTGGTCGAACAGAGGACTATAGAAAATAAAATAAAAATGATACAAATTAAAATATAATTGTTGAAAAATAATCATATCTACTAATCACATATCTCCTCCTATCTAAATGTAAATGATCTACAATATAAAATAAACACATACCTATTGTGATACTATGACATTGGATGGGCTCATAGTGGATGGATCAACTAAGATGCTTTCTTATATAAAAAATGACAAGAATGTAAATGCACATGCACATATAATTATAATGTTGACAATAAAAAAGGTATATACCTATTGTACAACTTCATCCAATGGGTTATTGGTGCTCGCCTTGTCCTATCGAAGCAGGTGGAATCGAGACTCTGTAACTGCAATCCCTGCATCCAAACAAAGTTGTATACATGTACATATATATATATATATATATAATCAAATCATTACATTGTGAGAAGGAATTATAGTGTCGCAGGGCACTCGCGAACGAGTGATGCTACACTTTCCTTTCATCACATCTATTCTAACAATTATGATATAAATGATGAGATAACATTTCTAAACTAATAGATTATACCATAACATAATTTTCTAAATTAATGCATCACAATGTTACTGAAATTAAACTAATATCACCAAACCACCATATCATAAGAAATATCCATGTCCTCAAATGTATAAGCATAATCACCAACGGTCTACTAACCAAACCACCAAACTAAGCAATAATAGTATCATCACAGTATCAAAGTTCCAAATCAAAGCATAAAAAATAATGAGTCCAATCTAGCAAACGGGAGGGTTATTACATCTTCCCCCCCATGAATCCGGCTTACTCCTGGAAGCCAAAAAATAAGTAAGGGTAGGATTCTTTGATACAGGAAGCATCCTCCCATGTCACTGAAGTCTCATCATTGGGATCCTACTGGACCCACACCTACTTAATATCCCTGCCTATGAGAATGAGTCTCCTATGCTGAACAATGGCCATGGGCTCTAGAGCTAGCTGCCTGTCCTTAACCTGTAGAGCATTCCAATCAAGTACGTGAGTAACATCAGGAAAATATGGCCTAACAACTGATACATGAAAAATGTCATGAATCCGCGACAGACTGGGTGGCAAGGCCAGGTGACAGGCAACAAGACCAATACGCTCTAACACCTCGAACATACCCGAAAAATAGGGTGCAAGCTTAGAACCCTTTCCATAATGAATAGGGCTCTTCCGAGGATGAACTCGAAGAAACACTTGATCACCAACTGCAAACTACCGATCAACTTTGTGTGCATTAGCAAACTTCTTCTGCCTATCTTGAGCTACTACCAGATGCTCTCGGATGTGAGTTACCTACTACTCCATATCCTAAAGCATCTTGGGTCCAAGAAGAACCTTGTCCTCTAATCGATCCAAGCTCAAAGGGGTATGACAAGGATGACCATATAAAGCCTAAAATGGAGCCATGCCAATCGAACTATGATAACCATTGCTATAGGCAAACTCGACCAAATGCAAATAATATTCCCAACGATATTGTTGGTCCATGACATACATGTGGAGCATATCCTCAAGCACCTGATTGACTTTCTCAGTCTGACCATCTATCTCAGGATGGTAGGTAGAACTAAAGTTCAACTTAGTCCCTAAGGACCACTGCAAGGATGTCCATAACACATATGTGAATACCAGATCTCTGTCAGAAATAATCTTGCATGGTATCCCATGCAATCAAACGATGTCTTCCATGAACACTCTAGCCACCACACAAGCAGTATAAGAAGATCAGATAGGAGAGAAATGGGCTACCTTGGTCAACCTGTCAACAGTGACCATAATAGCGTCATGTCGCTTAGAAGACATAGGCAACTCGACAATGAAATCCATAGAGATAATGTCCCACTTCCACTCTGGAACAAGATGAGGCTACAACAGACTTGTCGGATGATGATGCTCGGCCTTAACTCTCTGACATTCCAGACACCTAGCCACAAAATCAATGATTTCACGCTTCAATCCTACCCAAAAATATAATGAGTGAAGATCAGCGTACATCTTAACTCTAGGATGAGTCGAATAAGGAGCCCTATGAGCTTCAGTCAAGATTAGGGTACAGAGAGTAACCAAAAATTTTTCCTTCCAATGCTCTGCTTGACTCAATCTCTAATTTCACCACTTGATACCATTCATCTAAACAAAGAGCTGTGTGGATCCGACTCTTCAAATCAACCTCAAGAACCATAGCAGAAATCTCATGCTTACGTCTACTAAATGCATCTGCCACCACATTCTCTTTACCTTGAATATACTTCACTTCAAAATCATATTCGCACAAGAATTCCATCCACCTTCTCTGTCTTGTATTCAGGTTCGGCTACATAAAGATGTATTGCAGACTACGATGATCTGTATGCAACTCAAACTGATGTCCAAGGAGAAAGTGTCACCACCTTACCAAGGCATGCACCACTGTGGCTAACTCCAAGTCATGAGTGCGGTAATTAAGTTCATGATCATTAAGCTTTCGTGATTCATAAGTAATCACTCACCCTTCTTGCATCAACACATCCCCCAAGCCTTCCAAAGAAGCATCTGTACAAACAACAAAATCACCTGTCGGGTCCGGTACTGCTAAGATTGGAGCACTAGTCAGCTTGTCCTTCAGAGTTTGGAAAGATAACTGACATTGATCAGACCAAAGAAATTTCTTTCCCTTCCTCTGTAAAGAGGTGATAGGATGAGCCAACCTAGAAAAGCCTTGGATTAACCGCCTATAATATCCTGCAAGTCCCATGAAGCTGTGAATTTCTGAAACATTTGTGGGTGCGGGCCAATCAACAATGGCCTGAATCTTTGCAGGATCAACTGAGATTCCATCACTTGAAATCACATGGCCCAAATACTAAACTTTAGTCTTATAAAAGTCACACTTTGCCAAGTTGGCAAACAACTGATTGTCCCGTAAGCAATGTAACACTTGATTTAGATGTTCCTCATGTTCCTCCATGGACCTAGAATAAATTAGAATTTTGTCGAGAAACATAAGGATGAATCTATCCAAGTATGTTCGGAACACTCCATTCATTAAGCTTATAATGATCTAAGTCAATTAGCCATGTTTCGACTTCTAGTCCTCCTCCTAAACCATCAAATGTCGGTGGGTGAGCTCTCATCAAATCCCTCATATGGCCTGCCATGACTGCATCCTGATCAGAAGCCATCTCTCTCCACCTCGGTGACCTTTCTCTTTCTCTTTCATTCCATGGCTCCTCCTCTGGCCTGGGTCCCAAATGATTCAGAATCTCTCCAAGAATGTGCTATAACTGACCATCTAATCTAGGCTGCCCTGGGTTCTAACCACCTGGTGGATTACTGTGAAGACTCAGTTGTTCCTCATGCTCAGAACCATGAGAACTAGGAACTAAGGGACTTTTCCAGTTTTCTCTATGACCAACACCACGGCCTCTTGCTCGGCCACATCCTCTACCTTGAGGCATATTTCTGCACAACAAGATAAAGGTACAAATGAGCTCAAGAGTTAAACGTGAGGTTGCCTAATGGACTTAACTACCCAAAGACCCCACCATTTGCAAACCTTGGCTCTGATACCAAGTTGTAACGCCCGTCGTGCAAACCCTAGAGAACAAACTTTGCAACCAATTTTTTTTTAAACATTACAATTAAATATGTAATAAACATTAAACCAAATCACATTGCACAATACATTATCACACCTAGCTCTCTGAGGCATGCGAGGTTACATCGCAACAAACAATTATAAAAGTAAAAGATAATTATTAAATAACTTATCCAATTATATTACAATAACCATTAATAAAGGTACATCCATAAACCAAGAGTGAAAGTATCACTACATCACATATTACAACCATATAGAATCATTTACAATAATGTTACAAAGGATACTAACTATTACATCAACATATAAACATAAGATTACATGTTCTCAATAATGAGTTACAATACATTTCCCATACAAGTGGGATGATAGAAAGTACAATAATATTTAAATTACAAAGAGTACCACTGGTACAACTCCAACTAAAGGAATGTTGTGAACAAGGAATGTTGATGGGGAACCCAAAAGCTGCAGAGCACATTCCACCCAACCATGTGAGCTATAAATAACTCACCCCCCATGCTCAGAGATGATAGGGAAGAGATCACAACCATGAATTCCAAACTGACTCCAATGAACAACATAGTATGAACACTCAAATACAACATCAAGAGTTATGATGACAAATCCACAACATCCAAAAGACAATATAATAAGATAAGGCCATGAAAGTCATCACAATTAACCAAAGCAATAACCATTGAACAAGTCACCAAAGAAATTCATAAATCACTTTCAAAAGAATCTAAATCAATAATAAGAGTACAAATCCAGAAGAACTGTTACAACATCCAAAATACATTTCCATAGGCAATAAGGAAACAAGGAAAATGGGTGTCTAGTGGAGAGTTTCATCGCATAGCTCTCATGGGATATCCTGGCCCTTCCTCCAACTTGAGGTGCCGACACCCATCTATGGATCTCGTGGCTCTTCCTCCTACTTGAGGTGTCGACACCATAGGGTAGCTCATGCGGAGTCGATAACCTCTGATAAAGATGAGATTATGATTTTTCCGACCATGTCCTTCTTTGTCTATCATTAGTCTATGATAGCCCTAATGCATAGATGAGGTATGCAATATTTATTATCTTGTGTGTTTTACTACCCATCCCCCTACATTCTGTTTTTAGGTTATCACTTGTTAAAATACTCTTACATGGGTTATCCTAAGCTCTTCCTCCTTTCGAGGCACCGACACCCATGAAGAGCCACTCTCCCTAAGACCCCAAAACAAAAACCAAAATAAGGTAGGGGTTGTACTTTAATGAATAAAAACATATAACTCAAAACAAACATGCGAGGAAAACCCATCTCGCGATAACTCATAATCACAATGACCACAATCTCGTACAACCCTTCCAAATAATAATACTTAAAAATCATATAACCTCCTGATCACAAAAGTACAAGAACGAACATCCAAGGGTATAATACATGCCTTCGGAACTAGGGTTGTAAAACAACAGGGTTCCCACATTGACTATGCTAAACAATAACCTTAAAGGAAAAGAAACTCAAATAAAGTTACAAGATTACACCATTAAATATAATTCTTTCCCAAATACCCAATTAATTAATTTTCCCAAATTATTGATCATTCCAAAATAATGTTCCAATATGAGAAAACATAACTGTCTTAATATGTGAATAAATATACCTAAGCAACACGAGGCAAAACTAATTTTCTAATTAAATTATTCAATCAACATAATAAATAATAAACTTATGCCATATATATATATAAGCATTTATTAAACTAATAAATCAAATACTCTATATATATAGATATATATATATATATATAGAAATAACAATAAATATAAAAAAAATTAAAAAATAAAATAAACTAACATTATGACTTCCCAGGCCATCGGCCTTATGTACTGCCCGCATCAATCTTATTGACTGCTATGCGCAGCAGTCATAAATACTATTGTGGCAGTATACCATGGCAAGGGTATGGGGAGAAGGTTATGGCTTCAGCCTTCCCTTCAACCCTCCCCAATAAATTTAAAAGAATTTCGATTTCATAAAAAAAATACATAACAACATCTTTATTTTATAAAAATGACAACTCCATCCTTTACAAGCACGGACACCGATGACAGTCGACAATTATTTTGATTTTGGAAAACAATTTTTTCAAATAAATTATAATGCAAGAATATAAATACATATATATATATATTATATATATATATATGTATATATTATATATATATATATATGTATATATATTGTATATATATATACACACAAAATTTGTGTATATATATATAGTTTCTATATATCCATATGAAAGAATATTCTAGTTACAGGTACAGAAAAATAGAAATAAATATATTCTCACATGTATATAAATAAATGTCTGTAAATAAACATTTTCCTATAGAAGATTGATCATCTAAAAGAAAAAATTATATATATATATATATATATATGATTGCTTATTTAATCAAGATTAGTTTGTCCCAGATAAAATAAAGTATTTTCTTTCATATCCATATAGACAAATTGGACATTCCAGAAGATGTAGATTTTGTTTTGACAAATTGAAAACATCCAATAACTTTTAGAAAGATAATTTAATCTCTTTCAGTAAATTTCTATTCAAACAAAAGTTTTCATTCCTCACACAAGTCACATTTAATTAATTTTATTTTTCTTTAAAATAGAAAACTGAATGAGAAAACAAGTGGAACCTAGAGTCCTACACTTATTTGAGAATCTGATGATGCTTGCTTGATCTAGATGGCCTCTATGAAGAGCTTCCCGTTCTTGCTTCGAAATCTCCTCTCCAAAACACCGTGCTTGAATTCGAATCCAATATTTTATTCAGAAAACTCTCTCCAAAATCATGCCAGCAAAAGATTGAAAATCCCTTTCTAGAATCCTCGAAGAACTATTCAATTCCAAAAGAACTGACAAATCTCTTTACAAAAAACTTTCAGAAGATCTCTCCCTTCAAAGTCATTATTTTTATTTTTATTTTGCAACTTTCTTCCAATTCTTCCCATGAGTGCAAACTCCTAAATTTTTAATTAAATAAAAGATACTTCTTTCCTTTTTGAAAACTCTCAATAAAAATCCAATAAAAAAAGAAACTATCCAATTTAATTCTCATTTTTTTAGCCAACACTTAATTCTTATTCGTCAATTATCTTTCCTATTCTTTTATTTATTTGTGTTTCCTTTTTTATCAATACTTTTGTTTTAAATTTCCTTTTGCAAGCTTTACTTGCTATGCACATAATTTTATTTATTTTATTTTATAATTATCTTCAACAAGGTATTTTAACTAAATTAACAAAACACAATTTAATATTTAATTAGCATTTAATAAAATACATAACATTAAAACTATTTTTTTAAAAAATATTTAAATAGAAATTAATCTAACATTATAATAAACAATTATTACCACCATTCAATTAAATAAATCACAACTTATGAAATACCAACATAAATCACATACGAACAAGACATTACACAAAACATAGTAATAAAATATAAAAATGACAACACAATGACGCACAATACCATTCAATCGAGACGATTTGACAACATGGGATGGGGTGACTTCATTGTCATCTATGTTTCAACATTATGTTGTTGGGTTATTGGTGCTCGCCCTGTCCTGCCGAAGCAGGTGGAATCGAGACTTTGTACCTGCAATCCCTGCATCCAAACAAAGTCATATACATGTACATATATATAAAATCAAATCATTACATTGTGAGAAGGAATTACAGCATAGCAGGGCACTCACGTACGAGTGATGCTACACTGTCCTTTCATCACATCTATTCTAACAATTATGATATAAATGATGAGATAACATTTCTAAACTAACAGATTATACCATAACATAATTTGCTAAATTAATGCATCACAATGTTACTGAAATTAAACTAATATCACCAAACCACCATATCATAAGAAATATCCATGTCCTCAAATGTATAAGCATAATCACCAACAGTCTACTAAGCAAACCACCAAACTAAGCAATAATAGTATCATCACAGTATCAAAGTACCAAATCAAAGCATAGAAAATAATGAGTCTAATCTAGCAAACGGGAGGGTTATTACACAATTAAACATAATGTAAATATATTTGTATACCTTTAACATATTTGTACACATTTACTAATAAAATACTATCTTCCATTTCCTAGTTTGCAAACAGTAGAGTAAAAGGAATAAGGAATACAAAACATTATAATTGTACATGTCTATATATAAATATAAATACATTAACATACTTATTATGAGAAAGAGGTTTTTTATTATTTAGAAAAAAGTACAACGAATAAATAGAATGTAGGTAACATAACAGTTAAGAAAAGATTTAGACCAATGCATGTCGAATAGAGTTCATGACCTGACACTAAACAATAGTGCTTATAGACCTCTCCTCCAATATGTCGTATATGTGCATGAGGTGGATATAATTCAAAGACAACTATTACTTAATAGGTAGCAATGCACAATAATCTCTAAACTCATCTAGATATTGTATCCGCTAATCTAAAATTCTTCTTGGCTTCAACTTAGTAGTGGTAAATGAAATTAATTAAGATGCCTAAACCATTTTAATGACTTTAAAGAAAATAGAAAAAGACTAAGAATACAACACATTTTCTCCCAAGTTGACTGGATGTTGAACGATATACAACCATAAGAGGAAATAAATAAAGGATACGTGCCAAGGAGATAATATCATGTAAAAGTTACAAGAAAATGAAATTGACTCAAAATAAGGTAAGAAATGATATGCCAGACATCTTCAAGGAAACCTTATTATTAGAAAAAGAGAAAATTCCAAAAGAATACAGCACTGGAAAATCAAACAAAATTCTCATAGAAAAGATTTAAGGAGATTATATAAATCTATATACTTTACCATGTTCTAGTGTTGCCACTATGATAGGCAGCGTAAGAATTTAGGGAGCTTATTTAAACATCTAGTCCCTTCTATGTTTGAGTATTACAGATCAATGGGTGTGCATGGCTAGCCTTTATGCCTGTACTAACTATTCAGGAAACACCTGACTTAAAACATACATAAACATTGACTTAATATTTACAACCACAAGTATTTATTTTAAATCCAAAGAATGTAGCGACCTTGGTATAATGTGTATGGAAAAATGGACTCACATTTCTCATCATTAACATTTCTACAAGGACAATGCATGGAGTAGACCTGTAACTAATATCAAAAAAAGAACATAGAAGATGGTGCAGCTGTTACGTCAAGCAAAACTTGAATGGAAAGAGAAAGAAGAGATGGCAAGAAAATTGATTGTAGGGACATTGGTACATAAGCTAGATATCCCCATTCCTAGAGATATCATGATTAATGTTAATACACAAATGATGCTTTCTAGGTATCCATATATGGCACCATGGTTCCATTTCATCCAATTACCATCAAGAGTAATACACCCAACAAGATGAAGGGAAATCACAGAATAAAAATGATTCTAAATGTCTTCCAAACACCGATTTAGAAGCAACTACATGCCACCATTACAACTTAAGACTATTCCCCTCTAAATTCAGGGATTTACTTCCTATTCACAAACAACAACTATGAAATTCAATTTTGCGCAAGCTAAAGAGAGAATAGTTAATAACAATCTTAAATCTGAAACCTCTAAAGAGAGAGATAATCCTCTATTTTTAAATTAGGTTGTTCAAGAGTTTCCAGATGGCATTTAAATCAAATTCTCAACAAGTAACACCAGACAATACTCTTAACAGGAAACCTCACAAATCAAAGAGCTTACTTAAACATGCATAAATCGGCAATGGTAAGAGAACATCAAGCATCAAAGGCATTCCAACAATCTGACAATCAGAAGTCAACTACAGAAGACAACAAATAATGAATACTTTATAAAGCAACATACAAAAATCCAACTGAAATCTTAAATAGAAACTAAAGGCACAAATTATAGGGAGGATTTCTATCAAACCAAACAATAGCTAGATTTACAAAGTCCAATATTATATAGAATATGCACAATGCTGAAGCTCTCAATTCGTTGAAATTAATAAACATTCAGGAAATTATCCTAATATTTTAAACTTGTTTATGTGCAGGGTGCATGTCATTGTGCAGTTTAGTGAATGAGATTTGTGCATGCAACAAGGAAAAAAGAGAAGTAGGGAGGTAAATCTAAATCTACTATCAAATAGAGAAACTAGAAATTCTAAAACCTATCTTATAAAGAGAGACTACCCGCTCATCAAAAGCAATTCACAAATTATAAAGAGAGAAATTGATGCAAGGAAGACACAATTTTTTAAGGAACAAATAAACAAATAAGAATGCAAATTTTTCTGCAATCATCTTTCAAATAAATACAAGCAAAGATGAAACACAAAGGAACCTGATTCATTGGGTAGCATAGTAATTTAAAGAGCTTTCCCAAAATTTGTAGCTGCAACTTTGAATATTATGATCCTTTGACCTAATTCACAATCAAACCACAAAATTAATTATCACAAAGTTTATGAAAACTAGCAAATGATGTAAAGAAAATTTTCTAGAATATTATCATGCAAGAAGCTTCTTCAAACAGACTGCCATGAAAACTTTCCAAAAGAAAGTTCATGAATGAAATTGCAACCCCCAAAAGCTTTTTAATGCAATTAATTACCTCAAGTTACAAAACTTAACTGATTGTAGTCATGTATTCAAAAATTTCTCAATTAGTTATAATCATTAAATATCTAAGATATTATCCTTGAACACATACACAAGTTTTCAGATATTTATCACTTAACAAACTCTTTTAAAATATCAACTTTTCTTAAGAATCTAGTTTAGACAATTAATTCCATAATTACATTTAAATAATTACCTTTTTCAAAATTAACATTCACTTTTAAATAAATAAATTGTTTAATTTAAATTTTAATAAATCAAACCTTATAAAAATTTAATCTAATATTTAAACAAATTTACATTTAATCAAATATATAACAAATAAGCCATTTAACTAAATTTAAGAATAATTAATTTCCAAATAAAATAACACAAACAAAATTGACACAACAAGACTAAAAAACAAACGACAATAGGTGAAAAATGGATACTCGTTCAATGAAGAACAATGGCTAAACGAGGACCTGACAATATCTCTGAATCAACATAATTTCATTGGATTAGGGTACGCTCAGACCCAACAAGAAGGTGGAGCTGATACCCAGTACTTGTATCTACATAAAACATTATCGTTAAACATATAAACATATATCAGTAAACACACCATGAAGAAGAGTTGCAGCGTAGCAGGGTACTCATGAGTGAGTAATGCTACACTGTCTCCTTCACTAGGATTGGGAAGCATCAATATATCATAAACATCAAATACATCAAAATAACCTCATAAAAACTCTAAAGCAGCATATACCATATCACTCACGTGTCAATCTTAATGTCATCACATGAACATTACCAGATGATCACAATATCAAATGTATCATCCATAGAGTACAACAGTTAACATAAAATCTATGTTGTAACAAATAGAAAAAGTAAAATACTATCTGAAACAGTTATACGACTAGCAAACAAACATAAGTAAACTGAAACACATAATAGGAATAGGAGGGGTACTACATCCTCCCCCCCTACGATAGGGCTTACTCCCGGAAGCCGCAAGTAGAGAATGAATAACACACACTCATCACATTAATATGCTACACAAATACCCATAATATATTCACCAGGCAGGAAGGATATTGGTGTATTGCGCACTACACCGAGGGTCCTATCATTTCTACTAGTTTTCTGTACTATTGGACCAACACCACCTAAGCACAATCTTGGGTTGATAAATAAGGATGAAAAAAAGGATGGACATATTATCAAGAGATCGAGCAACTAGGTCAACATAATGGGCTCATAGTTCTCAGTGTATAAACCTGTGCTCTGATACCATCTATAACACACCGCCAGGGAATCCAATAAAATAGGCATCCAGTAACAAATTAACCAAATAATTTTTAATTTTTTTAATTTTTAAGTCCTTTGATTACACAATTTCTTTAAGGGCTCCAAGATGATGTTACTTAAACAATACAAAAAGAACATCACATCATAATATTAAAATCATAAAAAATAAGTACAAATCACATTCATGAATGATCCACTTTCATAAACTTTAAACAATCAAGATAAATACATATCCATAATACATCAACTAATATATTAATAAATCTCGATACATCATAATTTTGATACAATGAGTACTCTCATACACATGAGGTGAATATACAAAGAAGATAATGATCTCCTCATATCAATATCCATGTCTTTGAACACGTTCAACATCCATCATCATGAACAAAGAAGTAACGGGAATCTACTGCAAGTATAGTATCATATGTAAGAGTATCCAATGAAGGTAATAGCATGATTTCCTCCCTACTGCGTGAAACCCGAAGGTCCACTCCCTCCATGCTAGGAGACAATGACAAGTCTAGAAAACAATAAAACAAGTAACAAAGAATAAACATTACATTACATTACATGGATGACAACACATAAAAACATGCCATAATCTAATTTGCAAGATCACAAGTAAACTCCCAGAGGCAACAACAGTAACAAAGGTAACTCTACATAAGAGACCAAAAACATGTTTCAGGACATAGTGTCATCACATAGTTGTTCTAGGTTACCCTCTTGAATCTTCCTAGACTACCGACCCTCATCCAAAGTTCCCTTGGTAGTCTCTACCAATTCCCGGCCCCTAGAAAAACTCATGTGGAGTTGAATTACCTTTCAGGAAGACAAAGTAGATTACTATGCCATTCTAGGCCTTCTCAACTTGCCCTTAATCTATACAAGCATTAAGGCACTAGGTGAGGCATTTTGTTTCTTAATTATTTAATGAATCCCAGGTTGATTTAAGGTTTCCACTGAATTACAAAAACCCACTATAGGTTACCCTGGCAACTACGTAGGGTTTCGGCCCCTATCGTAAGCCACTCTTCCTATAAACATGATGCAACATCAAAATACCAAGTACTGCCAACATGCATATGAAACAAAACCATAGAACATATCTCATTTGTGGCCCAACCATTGAACAACTCAACACCTTTAAGGTGACAATTAACTCTTGTATGGAAAAGTTCCAAAATAGATCAAGGTATTTAAAACATCAATAACCAAATATTAAACGCTCTTTTCGTTAAAATCAACACTCAAGCCTCTAGAAGAAAAGTACTCATATCTCAAAATTAGATACAAAGGAAAACCATTAAGCATGAAAAGAAAAATCTTGAATGATCACATCATCCACATGACATAGACCATAAATCTCATAATACCTCAAAGGTAATCAATACATCATGCATGGTTTAATCCCCAAACACAATCATAGTACTCGAACATCAGAGTACAAACATTAAAATCTTACATCATACATTAATTTTCCTCACCTCTGGAAGGTTTAAGAACTCATAAGCATGCTCATAGATTAAAACCAACACATTATAGCCCACCACACATAATTATTAAGATTTCATGAACTAAATATCATATTAATTCATGAAAAAAAATCATGATTTAAATAGATCAAACAAATTATCCCAAAGAATTTTCCCTATTTCAAATTCCAACATGAAATTATAATCAAGATATTAATCACCAATTTATCTATGAAATACCTTTATTTCCACATACAATGCTAACTCGTTAACCAAGCACATATTACCACTAACAATCAAATCCACAAAAAAATATGAAAACTAAGTGAGATACAAGATTTCCAAGAAAATCTCTTCCTAATAATTTACTCTTACACCACAATAAAAATAAATCATTCTTCAAGAATAATTACTTTCTTCTCCAAAATATACAACCATTAAGACTACATGAACTAAAGTTCAAAATGATGATCGATTGATATAACTACATGTTTTATATCTTTTCTATTAAAATAGAGTAAATTTTTTTTATTAATTTAAGTTCTTTTCATTAGAGAAACAACCTTATAAGAGCCAATTAAACATAATGTAAATATAAATTTGTATACCTTTAACATATTTGTACACATTTACTAATATAATACTATCTTCCAATTCCTAGTGTGCAAAGAGTAGAGTAAAAGGAATCAGGAATACATAACATTAAATAACTATACATGTCTATATATAAATATAAATACATTGACATACTTATTACAAGTAAGAGGTCATTTATTATTTAAACAAAAGTACAATGAATAAATAGAATGTAGGTAACATAATAGTTAAGAAAAGATTTAGACCAATGCATGCCGAATAGAGTTCATGACCCGACACTAAACAATAGTGCTTATAGACCTCTCCTCCCATATGCATGATAGAACTGTAGTTTAGTGTACTATACATGCTAATACATAAAAGACTTAGACCAGTTTTATCAGTCTCAACTAACAAACAACAACATGAGTTGTGTTTATAGCAGAGATTTACTCTTAGCACATGATAAACATTTACTTCAAGTAATTTATAGGCACCAAGGATAAACCATGATACAACCGGTATATGCACATGAGGTGGATATAATTCAAACACAACTATTACTTAACAGGTAGCAATGCACAATAATCTCTAAACCCATCTAGATATTGTATCCGCTAATCTCAAATTCTTCTTTGCTTCGACTAAGTAGTGGTAAATGAAATTAATTTAGACACCTAAAGCATTTTAACTACTTTAAAGAGGACATAAAAAGACTAGGAATACAACACCTTTTCTCCCAAGTTGACTGGATGTTGAATGATATACAACCATAAGAGGAAATAACTAGAGGATATGCGCCAAGGAGATAATATCATGTAAAAGTTATAAGAAAATTAAATTGACTCAAAACAAGGTAATAAATGATATGCCAGACGTCTTCAAGGAAACCTTATTATTAGAAAAAGAGAAAATTCCAAAGGAAAACAGCACTGGAAAATTAAAAAAATTCTCATAGAAAAGATATAAGGAGATTAAATATAAATCTATATACTTTACCATGTTCTAGTGTTGCCACTATGACAGTCAGCGTAAGAATTTAGGGAGCTTATTTAAACATCCAGTCCCTTCTATGTTCGAGTATTATAGATCAATGGGTGTGCATGGCTGGCCTTTATGCTCGCACTAACTATTCAGGAAACACTTGACTTAAAACATATATAAACATTGATTGAATATTTCCAACCACACGTATTTATTTTAAATCCAAAGAATGCATTGACTTGGGTATAATGCATTTGGAAAAATTCACTCACATTTCTCATCATTAACATTTCTACAAGGACAATCCATGACAAAAGAAAAGGAAACAATGCATGGAGCAGGCCTGTAACTAAGATCAAAAGAAGAACATAAAAGATGGTACAGTGGTTATGTCAAGCAGAACTTGAATAGCAAGAGAAAGAAGAGATTGTAAGAAAATTGGTTGTAAGGACATTGGTACAAGAGTTAGATATCCCCATTCCTAGAGATCTCATGATTCAAATTAATACACAAATGATGTTGTTCAAGTATCCATATATGGCACCATGGTTCCATTTCATGCAATTACCATCAAGAGTGATACAAACAACAAGATGAAGGGAAATCATAGAATAAAAATGATTCTAAATGTCTTCCAAACGTTGATTTAGAAGTAACTACATGCCAACATTACAACTTAAGACTATTCCCCTCTAAATTCAGGGATTTACTTCCTATTCACAAACAACAACTATGAAATTCAATTTCGTGTGAGCTAAAGAGAGAATAGTTAATAACAAGCTTGAATTTGAAACCTCTGAAGAGAGAGATAATCCTCTGTTTCCAAATCAGGTTGTTCAAGAGTTCCCAGATGGAATTTAAATCAAATTCTCAACAAGTAACACCAAAAAATACTCTTAACAGGAAACCTCACAAGTCAAAGAGCTTACTTAAACATGCATAAATCGGCAATGGTAAAAGAACATGAGGCATCAAAGGAATTCCAACAATCTGATAATCAGAAGTCAACTACAAAAGACAACAAATAATGACTACTTTATAAAGAAACATTCAAAAATCCAACTGCAATCTTAAATAGAAACTAAAGGCACAAATTATAGGGAGGGTTTCTATCAAACCAAACAATAGCCATATTTACAAAGTCCAATATTGTACAAAATACACACAATGTTGAAGCTCTCAATTCATTGAAATTAATAAACATTCGGGAAATTATGCTAATATTATAAACTTGTTTATGTGCATGGTGAATGTCGTTGTGCAGTTTAACGAATGAGATCTATGCATGCAAGAATGAAGAAAGAGAAGTAGGGAGGTAAATCTAAATCTACCATCGAATAGAGAAACTAGAAATTCTAAAACCTAGCTTATAAAGAAAGACTATGCGCTCATCAAAAGCAATTCACAAGTTATAAAGAGAGAAATTGATGCAAGGAAGACACAATTTTTGAAGGAACAAATAAAAAAATAAGAACATGAATTTTTCTGCAATCATATTTCAAATAAATACAAGAAAAAAATGAAACACAAAGGAACTTGATTCGTTGGGTAGTGGAGTAATTTCAAGAGATTTTCTCAAAATTTATAGCTGCAACTTTGAATATTACGATCCTCTAACCCAATTCACAATCAAACCACAAAATTCCTTATCACAAAGTTTATGAAAACTAACAAATGATGTAAAGAAACTTTTCTAGAATATTGTTGTGCAAGAAGCTTCTTCAAAAAGACTGTCATGAAAACTTTCCAAAAGAATTGTCGTGAATGAAATTGCAACCCCCAAAAGCTTTTTAATGCAATTAATTACCTCAAGTTACAAAACTTAACTAATTTTAGTCATGTATTCAAAAATTTCTCAATCAGTTATAATCATTAAATATCTAAGATATTATCCTTCAACACATACACAAGTTTTCAGATATTTATCACTTAACAAACTCTTTTAAAATATTAATTTTTCACAAGAATCCAGTTTACACAATTAATTCCACAATTACATTTAAATAATTACCTTTTTCAAAATTAATATTCACTTTTAAATAAATAAATTGTTTAATTTATTTTAATAAATCAAACCTTATAAACATATAATCTAATATTTAAACAAATTTACTTTTAATCGAATATATAACAAATAAGCCATATAACTAAATTTAACAATAATTAATTTCCAAATAAAATAACACAAACAAAATTGACACAACAAGACTAAACAACAAATGACAACGGGTGACAAATGGATACTCATTCAATGAAGAACAATGGCTAAACGAGGACCTGACACTATCTCCAAATCAACATAATTTCATTGGATTAGGATTTGCTCAGACCTAACAAGCAGGTGGAGCCAATACCCAGTACCTGTATCTACATAAAACATTATCGTTAAACATATAAACATATATCAGTAAACACACTGTGAAGAAGAGTCACAACGTAGCAGGGTACTCATGAGTGAGTAATGCTACACTGTCTCCTTCACTAGGACTGACGAGCATCAATATATCATAAACATCAAATACATCAAAATAACCTCATAAAAATTCTAAAGCAGCATATACCATATCACTCAGATGTCAATCTTAATGTCATCACATGAACATTACCAGATGATGACAATATAAAATGTATCATTCATAGAGTAGAACAGTTAACATAACATCGGTGTTGTAACTAATACAAAAAGTAAAATAGTGTCTAAAACAACTATACAACTAGCAAAGAAACATATAATTAAACTGAAACACATAATAGCAACTGGAGGG
Source organism: Sequoia sempervirens (assembly GCA_007258455.2). Taxonomy (NCBI): domain Eukaryota; kingdom Viridiplantae; phylum Streptophyta; class Pinopsida; order Cupressales; family Cupressaceae; genus Sequoia; species Sequoia sempervirens. The sequence continues at coordinate 137,260,782 of VDFB02000363.1, read as the reverse complement.
GTACTGCAAATTCTTCCTTCCAATCATTTTTCAATTTGAAACAAAATGTTTCTGCAGATGGATCAACTAGTTCAGTATTGATATGATGAGTAGTAGGATATTTTGATGCACCTTTAAGTGATAGGTTTGTCGACTCACATGTGTTGGACTAATTGCAACTTGAACATTGATTATGTTCAACTGAGTAGATTTTTTCATTTCCTTCCTCAATAATATTTTTGCTAAAAACAATCATGTCCATCTCTACCATAAAACCCATAGCTCCCTGAACCATCTATTTTTGTGGTTTAGGAATGCTATGACTCTTTTGCTCAATTAGGGTTTTTCATCTAGTGGAAATAGATAGATCCCACAACAAAATCTAGGTGTTTCACTCAAACTAATGCAAGTACAATGAAAATATGCCTAAATGAAATTATATACATGCAAATGAATGATAAAAAGGATTGATTATTTATGCAAAACTAAAGAAGTATTGAAGTGTTTGAAAACATATTGTGTAATGTAAAAGATCTAAAGAATGATCTAAAATTGCAAATAAAGCTAAACAAAAAGGAAAGGATGTAAATGGTATGCACCTAAAAATGTATTAAAAACTACAAATATCTCTAAAACTCTAAAATTCTTGATTTTTAGGATTGGTGGGACTCATTCACCATTAATAGAGAATGAGTCCCATTTTGTTGAAAAGTGTCCCAAGAGCAGAATTTTATACTAAAACTTTGCAAGCCACTGAAGATGGATGAAATAAGCACTTTCCCACTAATTTCATGCAGATTGGATGGATATTTTTCCCTAGATCTAATTTTCCATGATTCTTGACAAATTTTCATGACAACATTTGCAACTTTCTCATTTTTGGCATTTTTCTTCAATTTGCAAACCTACAATCACACATTAAAGATGGGAAAACTTGTTGATTGTTAGAGGATAGGGGTTTTACTTGGTCAAACCCCTTTTAGGTAATTAAACCAAAATGAATAAATGATGTAATGAAGCAGGAACATGAAATAATGGAATTAATACCCTACCATGATGATTGATCTTGAATCTCTACAACAAAAGATGAAGAATCTACACTTGAATGTATGAAAAATGTTATATTAATGACTTGAAATGATGAAACCCTAGCTTTCTTTACTTGAGGGAGAAGATAAATGATGAATAATGAAAATTGGTTATAAATTAGGGTTTAGAGGCTTTATTTTATAGGCAATTCTCCTAATTTGCCCATTAATTGGATCCCCAAAGCTGACATGAAGAAAAATTAAACTTAAAACCTTATTTTCCTCACTCAAAAGTAAAAAATGGAAAAAATGGGACTCATTCACTATCCTGGGTGAATTAGTCCCACTTGGATGTGACTCATTTGTCGAGGGTGGTGAATCAGTCCCATAAGGGCTATTTTTTCTAGCTAGGATGTTGGGGAATGCAAAAATTAGGTTTATATGATGATTTTATTGGGTATTTGATCAATTCAAGCCTCAAGATGCATAATATGGGGTCATAGGGGCCTATTAATGATGATTTATAGGTCAATTCAGGCTAGGGACAAAAGTTCAATGTGAAAATGTGATTAAATACACTTTGCAACACTAAAATAAGGTCCACTTAGCCTAGAAAGGCATAACATCCAATGTGAATGTGTAAAACACATTACAACACTAGATTAACAATAAGTTTATTTTACAAGCCCTCTAGATTAGTCTAATAATGATATTAAATACATTTTATAATGTTGAATCAAGGGAAGATGGGTTCTTTAAGTCGAGAGAGGCATGAAAGTCTGTTACAACACTTTACAAAACCTTTACAAGACATCGTTAAATGAATTTTATTTAGTTTTCAAGGGTCCAAGACCAAGTTTGGATGTGTAAAACACCTCACAACACCAAATCAAGGCCTCATTAATTCCATTTTATCATCAATTATTCCCAAATCAAGCAAGTTCCCTTTTTTCTATGGTACATTTAGCCCCCACTTTAGTGAGAGAATGAACTTGCTTCAAAATTACACTAAAGTAGACATTCAAGAGAGATCCAAGTGTACAGATACAGATGAAAAAGAATGAAAAATATCAAGAAGGCAGTCAAGCCCCCAGGATCGAAGGTCATAATTGAAACCATCAAGATACATAATCATGCAATGGAAAGAACTAAAGGAAAGAAAAATGAGGTGATGTGCTCGCTCTGGGGCCACAAAACATCAAGTTGTCCATGAGGTGAGTAATCCACAAAGAATTGGTTTAGTGAGAAAGTCATGCCAGTGTGTTGGCTTCCCATCATATAATGAGAAATCCATGTTAGTGTGGTAGCTTTCCATTATACTAACCATACCAAAGTTATGCTCCTGATAGAATTGATAAGGCACCACAATGTAATGCTTTTTGTAAATGTTTTTGAATATGTGAAGAATTTTACTAAAAAGGATTTTGCTTTGTTCATGTAAGGTTTTCTTTTTAGGGAGCATTGTGCCTAATGTATCCAAGAGAGCAAAATTTAGGGTTTCAGATCATGATCCATGGGATTCCTCATTTGCATCAGGCTACTTCAGTTGATCGTACACTCTTGGAAGGCATTGAACCCAATTGACACCACCAAGAAGAGGACACATCAAAAGAAAAAGAAAAATCACACCATGAAATATGCACAGAGATGTTTTCTATGTATGCACCCACATTAAAGTGGTTGCTACACCATCACTGTGAGAAATTTCTTTAAAGTAGCCAAGGATAAAGGAAAGAAGACATGAGAGCCAACTTGGAAAGCCCTATGCCAAGTCATATGTTTCTGAATTGAGCTACATCATGAAGAAAGGGAGTATGCAACATATGATTCAATCTTAAGATATGTCGTCCACATTCAAAGCTCGATATTATACATTCATGAAAGGTTAACGATTAGTCAAAAGAGACAATGACAAGTGACATACTGGGATAAGGATTTCTAACCCTTTTCCCCAACTTAGTACAAGACAAGGGTGAGCTTGGAATGGATGATGGTAGGCTGCTCCTTGCGATGAATGTAAAATATGCAACTATGGAAAGGAGTAGCAACTAATGTTATTTATTATGACGAGTAAACAAAGTTTTTGCTTGATACATATTTAATGAGATATCTATCAGTTTAGGATGTACCAAGGTTATATTTTTCTTGGAATTTTGTTTTGTGATAATGTTGATATTGGATGAAGGTTGTTGTGCAGAAGGATGATAACCAAGATCAATAGTCATTTCTTGCATTTTAGGCTTTATTTATTTTATAGCATCACATCCTTTCCCAAGTTTTCTTTCAAAAAAAATTATCACTTGTTTCAGATTTGGTGGTTGTTTTATTGCCTCAAAATTTGTCTTGGATGTTTTTTTTCTTTTAAAGTGGGTGAAGTGGATGTGTTGGACATTACTTCCTTATCTCTTCCCTTTTTATATTTTTTTGTGATGATCATGTATTCTCCCATGGTTATAGGTATGAAATCAAAGGTTTTTGAAGCCTCTTCCACTAACTTTGTGGCTTCTTCAATTTTCTTTTGTTTTTGTGTATCCTTTTGCCTCAAGGTTTCATGATTGTAAAAGCATTCCCATGATGGTGGTAAATCTATAGAAACCAACTCAGGATGCTTCAAAGTGAGGTTGATTTTTGGTTTGCACATGATATTTTTCCTAGCAGGAGAGTTTTTAGGAGAGAATCAAACAAGATGTTGATCACATTCCATTAATAAGTTTTGTAGAGTAACTTCATCATAAGGAGAGGGGGAAGTAAGACAAGAAAAAGCATGATCACATTATTTTTTTTCAATGATTGGATCCTTTTGCTCAATTGTGTATTCTTGGATGGGGGAAACATTAGGAAGGGGAGCAAGAATATTTTCATAACTTTCAATGAATAGCTCATCTAATCCCAAAATATCTTCTTTAGTATCAGAAGAGATATTAGAAGAAGAACAAGTATGATTATCATGATTATCTATGATTACATCTCTTTGTCCAATAATGTCTTCCAAAATAGGGGAAGAAAAATATTCAAGAGAATTTTCATAGGTCTTACAAGTTTGATCATATAATGCCAACATATCCTCCTCACAAATAATTTGATTGTCATGATTGCTGACAAAAACATTCTCACAAATAGGGGAGGAGTTAGAAGATGAATGTAGACTAGGGAGAGGGACGTTAAGAGATGTGTTTATGATTTCATTCTCTTATTCCATAAAATTTTCCAAAGTAGGAGAGATTATAGAAGAGGAGCTTTCAATATTATCATGATTCTCAATGGGTGTATCTTCTAGCTCCAAAATACCTTCATCACTTGTAGGATAGATATTGGCAGAAGAGGAACTATGATTATCATTATTTTCTATGCTTTCACATTATTCTATCACTTTATTCCCACAAATAGAAGAGATATTAGAGGGTGTGGAATTATGGAGTGTGTCAACATTGTTATTCTCTTGCACTTTAACAAACTCTCATAGCTAGGAAAGAGATTGGAAGGATGACTAGGATTTTCATGATTATCAATGATTAGACTTTTTTGTTTAAATAAGTCATCCCAAATGGTAGGGGTATCAGGAAAGGGAGGAATAAGATTCTCATGATTCTCAATGAGGATGTATTCTAACACCAAACTATCTTCTTCATGTCTAGAGAAGATATTAGCAGAAGAAAAGGTTTTATTGTCATGATTATCTATGCTTATATCCTCATTTCCTAGAATGTATTCTTGAGTGGGAGAGATAGGATTTTCATAGCTCTCAATCATATCCTCCACACAAATGTGTTTTTCATGATCATTCACGATTGTATCCTTATTCACAAAAGCATTTTCACAATTAGGGGAGGTGTTGGGAGTAGTGGCCATGATCTTAGTTTTGTCTTTCCAAGGGGGAGGAGGAGGAAGACAAGAAATAATTTCATGATCTTCAATGATTGTGTCTTCTTTCATCAAGATACCTTCATCATCAATGGGAGAGATACTGGGAGAAGAAAAAATATGATTACCATGAGTATCAATTATTGCATCCTCTTGTGTCAAACCTTTAGTGGATGATCTAGGAGAGATAAAGTCTTTAAGGGCTTCATCTAACATGTCTATGTCATCACTACTAACTTGGGCTTGGATGTTATGATTGTTCTAAATTGAATCATCTTTTGAATTGGGTCAATTGATGTTTTTAGTTTTTAGTTTTCATTTTCTAATGAATTTGATCTAAATGAACTAGGAACTAATGCTAAAAGTAGAAATTCCAAAAATCTAATGCTATCCATGATTGCCATGAATGTAAACAATGCTCATTTCTAATGATTTGAATGTAATAGAACCTATGAAAACTTAAAATATAATGTAAAGACATAAGATGAAATGCAAATTTTTAGATTTTAAACAAGGTAATTTACTAATTACACTATGCAATGATTTGAAAATGAGATGTTGCGAATGAAATTTGAAATTAAGCAATGCATGAAATGAGCTATTTTAAGCTAGATCTAATGAAATGCATGTAACAAAAACTCAACTAACTGATACAGATAGGTAATGGTACCAAAAAAAAGCTTTAAAATAGGACTTTCAGTTATATAAATGGTAGTTTTAGGGGTGAAAAGGGACTAATTCGCCCAAGGTGGTGAATGAGTCCCAAGGGGGATTTTTTTTCATATTTTTAAATTTTTTTGGTTGGTTTTTATGTTTGCTATGCTGTATGATGCAGAACTAAGATACAAATGCAAAATATCAAAAAAATTCAATGATTTGAGATGCAAAAATGCAACCTATATGTACTTTAACTAATGCAGAAATATGAAAGCCTAGAATACAAATTAACTAATGCAAAATGCAATGCAAAGTCAATGCAAGCTAATTCTAGGATGATGATGGACTCCAAATTAGAAAAGAAGGTATTCTAAATGTAGGCTCACCAAAATGAACCATAGGATTTTGTGGTTTAGGAATGCTATGACTCTTTTGCTCAATTAGGGTTTTTCACCTAATGGAAAGAGATAGATCCCACACCAAAATCTAGGTGGTTCACTCAAACTAATGCAAGTACAATGAAAATATGTCTAAATGAAAAGGATTGATAAAAAGGATTGATTACTTATGCAAAACTAAAGAAGTATGAAGTGTTTGAAAACACATTGTGTAATGTAAAAGATCTAAAGAATGGTCCAAAAATGCAAATAAAGCCAAACAAAAAGGAAAGGATGCACCTTGAAATGTATTAAAGAATGTAGATATCTCTAAAACTTTGAAATTGCTGATTTTTAGGCCTAGTGGGACTCATTTTCCATTCTAGGACCCATTCACCACTACTGGAGGACGAGTCTTGTTTTGTTGAAAAGTGTCCCAGGAGCAGAATTTTAGACTGAAACTTTGCAAGCCTCTGAAGATGGATAAAATAAGCACTTTCTTGTTGATTTCATGCAGATTGGATGCATATTTTTCCCTAGATCTAAGTTTATGTGACTCTTGACAACTTTTCATGACAACATTTGCAACTTTCTCATTTTCAGAATTTTTCTTCAATTTGCAAACCTGCAATCACACATTAAAGAGGGGAAAACTTGTTGATTATTAGAGGATAGGGGTTTTCCTTGGTCAAAGCCCTTTTAGGTAATTAAACCAAAATGAAGAAATGATGTAATGAAGCATGAACATACAATAATGGAATTAATACCTTTCCATGATGATTGATCTTGAATTTATGCAACAAAAGATGAAGAATCTACCCTTGAATGTCTAAAAAATGCTATATGAATGACTTGAAATGATGAAACCCTAGCTTGCTTTACTTGAGGGAGAAGATAAATGATGATTAATAAAAATTGGTTATGAATTAGGATTTAAAGGCTTGATTTTATAGGAAATTCTCCTAATTTTCCCATTAATTGGATCCTCAAGGTAGACATGAAGTAAAATTAAACTTAAAACCTATTTTTTCCCACTTGAAAGTCAAAAATAGCCCAAATGAGACTCATTTGCCATCCTAGGTGAATTAGTCCAACCTAGATGGGATTCATTCACCTAGGGTGGCAAATGGGTCCCATAGGGGCTATCTTTTCTAGCTAGGATGTTGGGGAATGCATAAATTAGGTTTATATAATGATTTTGTTAGTTATTTGATCAATTCAAGCCTTGGAATGCATAATATGGGGTCATAGGAGCCTATTAATGATGATGTAAAGGTCAATTAGGGCTATGGACACAAAGTTCAATGTAAAAGTGTGATTAAATACACTTTGCGACACTAAAATGAGGTCCACTTAGCATAGAAAGGCATAACATCCAATGTGAATGTGTAAAACACATTACAAAACTATATTAATATTAAGTTTATTTTACAAGCCCTCTAGATTACTGTAATAATTCTATTAAATACATTTTATAATGTTGAATTAAGGGATGATGGATGCATTAAGTCTAGAGAGGCGTGAAAGTCTTTTACAACACTTTACAATACCTTTAAAAGACATTGTTAAATGCATTTTATTCAATTTGCAAGGGTCCAAGACCTAGTGTGGATGTATAAAACACCTCACGACATCAAATCAAGGCCTCATTAAGTCCAATTTGTCATCAATTATTCCCAAATCAAGCAAGTTTCCTTTTTTCTATGATACACTCCCATTTCCATTTCATATAAGCATTCAAAAATAGGACCCTGTTGACTAGCATTACCAATCCCACCACTAAATTTAGGCTCTATACACTGAATTTAGAAATTCTTGTCTTGAAATTCATCATGAATCATATTTTTAGGATATTTCAGTCCTAAAACAACTGAATTGTATTGCAAGAATCCATCACATGCAATCTGTTTATCTATTGGTGAGGGAAAATTTTCATGAGCATTGACACAGTCATATTCTTCAGGCAAGAGGGATGCCTTCAAGTCTTCCTCACAAAGAGATTCATACTCCTCATGAGAGTAATCAAAATTTTCATCTTCACTACCTTGCTTATCAACCTTCAAAGGCACATCAACAATATTTGCAAATATGACACTATCATCATCCATATTGTTTTGCAAACATTCATTCTCAAAAACATCCTTACCCACTTCTTGATCTTTGTTAATAAGGTGAGCACCCTTGTTAATTTGAGACCTCATTTTTTGTTCATAGTCATACTTAGCCTCCTTAGCAATTCTAATCCAATCAATTATTTGATCAAAATTCTAAGGCTTCAATTCCTTTGGTAAGGCACTAAGCCCTAGCTCATAAATGTTGCAGAATATATCAATGCATATTGACTCTTTAGGTCATAAAATTTTAGGAATTTCTAACAAGGAATCCAAAAACCTTGCTAACAACTCATATGGTGATTCCTCCATATGTTTCTTCATGCTAGATAATTGTTGAATTAACAACACCTTATCATCATTACTTAAATATTGTTGAAGTCCATTTTGATTATGTCTATGATTAATATGTTGTGAGAGTGGAAAAAATGAAACATAAAAAACATCATCACATTGATCATCCTTATTCATTTCATCTACATGATGTGCACCCGAACAACAAATACTTGCAGCCATATATCCCTTCATCATTGAGTATTTCATAGTGTTTTCAATATCCATAGAAATGTGGCATGCCTGTTGTAATTCTTTAGGTTCTTTATCCGTTATCAAATAACTCATCTCATTATCAAATGCACCTAGATAAACAATAAACACTTGACATCACTAGGTCTCAAATGTTTAGGAATATTCCTTACTGCTTTCATAAATATGAGGTTAGAAATATGAACCAACTCTTCTTCATCCCTTTGGATTTCCATAAAAAAATTCTTATCACACTTGGACTAATCCTCTCACCAAATTGTTCCACAAATGGTATCTTGAATTCATCCCTTGAACATACAGTTCTAACACACTGGTAGATATGAGAACCAGTCTCTGGCATTTTCTTTTGAAGACTAAGCAAAAAGCTTCATAACAACATCCTTATGATCTATCTCAAAATCACCCATTAAATCTATGAATATATTTAGATTTTTGGTGGCTAGCTCAGAATTGTGCCTTATAATTTTAGGTAAATGTCTCCTAATATCATCAAGAATCTTGTTAGGAAACCTTGAATACCATCAAAACTTAATGGCTTATATCTCTCAATAAAGAACTTCTAATGACATGATAAAGGTTGGACGCTCTACTTATTGTTACTTGATGTTCCACTAGGTGATGTAGGGGAATGATACATCTCTCTTTTATCCTTATTTAGTCCTTGAAAATAAACTTCACAGTTGATTATCCACTTCCTTATCATGATTTTAAAGTGCACAGCTTAAACACATTCATTCTTTAAAACTTTCTAAATGGTAGATTTCAAAAATAAGCATACTTCTTCCATCCGATTTAGATATTATAAATTTCATCTTAGAAGTATGTAAAATAACCACCACCATTCCCTTCACTAGTGCTTAATTAACTTAATAGGGAACCAAGTATCTCTTCCACATCTTTAAATATAGCTTTCACACAAATTTATTTCTTCTTGCAAACCAAAATAGGGGTAAATACCTAGATATATTTGCAGATATTTTGAATTGTGCTTCATCAGGTTCTTTGCATAGAGTCACCACCTCCTTTGTAAAGGATAAAACTTCAAAAAAAAGAAGTTTCTTTCACAAGTAGATTTTACTTGAAGCTTTCTTAATCATCAAATTCGTGCACATGAGTCCTTTACACTTCCTTGTCTCCAACAACTTTTCATTCCATTTTACTAGAGTCTTTCAAACAATTTACATTGACACAGAGCTCTTTGGAGTCATGAACCTCTTTTAGCAAGAACTTTAGTTTAAAACCTTCGTGACTCTATCAAGGAAAGATGATCTCCTACCAGGGTTTTCTCAAGTAAGTTCCCAATAGAGTTTCCATTTTTGTTGGTTATAATTTTCTATGAACCAAAATTATTCTTACAATATACCTATGCCATAATTCAATTATTAGTAAAGGAAATAATTGGACAACACATGGGAGATTTGATATGTAATCCCTTCTCCCCTACACTTTAGGCTCTGTGAAACCTAGGAGAGTAATCCCCAGTAGTGTGTTTATAGATACTAGTGTGTCTAGGTATCAAACACAGAGTAATAGATGATTCTCCTTAAGTAAGTTGGATGACCTTCATGATAGTTCCTAACTCAAACAAGATAAAATTTAAGTCATTAAATTTACCACAAACCCATAATAAGATTGATAAGTAAGTTGATTTTAATGTTGTGATCAGTTGTTGAATTTTTCATCACAATTGCAGCATAATTACTTAAACAATTTCCATATCCTTGGAATGGATTCAAACCTAATACCCACATTATTAGATAACAATTTTTATACATGATAATACCCAAAGCCTTGAAAACATTGCATTATAGTATTCCCACTTAACATCTCCACCATTTACTTCTTACTATCATCCTCATACATGACTTATTACAAATCTAATATTATATTCAAGAATTTACATCCATTCATTAAATTAATGAGAAAGAATAGAGTAGTACATCCATTGGAAACCAATAGAGACAAATGAGATAACCATTGATCATATTATTCATAGTTGGTAAAACAATACATAGGAGAGAAAACTGTAAATATTTTATACTACTCTATCATATATATATTATCACTATTATTATTAGAAAACTATATACATATTAACTGACTTCATCCCTAGGACATACAACCAAAAAGTGTAGTATTCTTTTATATTTTTTGTGTGACCGATTCAAAGAAAAACTACCCACTGACCTCTCTCTATATAATCATCCTTGAAATCCATTTTATAAGATAGGGGAGCAACATGCATTGGCCTGAATTACACATTTGATTTCACTTTCATTTAAAAATTTAATTTCACCAAAATGTGAAATATTCCCCAAATAGTTATAAGCAATCATTTGTAGGACAGGGGAAAGCAAAATTCCAAAAACTATTAGTCAAAGAAGACCCACCAGCCTTCCAAAAGGTGTCACTAATGTAACATCAAAAACATGCACATCCATACTAAACCCAGAAAGTCACCATGTAACAAATTTTTTTGGCTCCCCAAAATCTCTAGCTCCTTAGGGTTTTTCACCTAGAAGGAGAGGAAAATGGGCCAAAATGACTTTGTTAACATTAGAAGAAATGGGGAAAGGGGTGTGCAACTATGTGTGAATGTGCCTAAATGCTGAAAACCTAATGAAAATGTAGACTAAGGAATGTATTCTAACCTAATGCAAAATTGTTGGAGAACACAATGTGTATTCAAACAATTTGATTAGAAATGTAAACTGTAACAAAAATTAACCAAATTGGAGATGTCTACCTGGAAGCTAGAAAAGGATAGATTGAAGCTCTAAAAACTTGATGAAGACACCAAAAATGCTCACTACTACTAATTCACCATTTTGGGCGAATGAGTCTTGTTTATGCCAGAAAGTGCCAAAACGAGTTTCAGGGAATTGGGTATCCAAATCTATAGAAATCACTATTCAAACCTTGAAATGAGACTGATTCACCATCAATGGTGAATGAATCCTTTGCTAGAAAATTGAGAATTTTGAACATGATTATATTGCTTATAATCTACAATTCTATTTCTGAAGATTCCCTAGATTCAAATCTACAATGTCTGATATGTAGACCTTATCCAAGATTGAAATAGGGTTTGATACACCTTCAATGAATTTGATGGGATATGGACACCTTTTCTCACCATTCTATTTGATAAATCTGCATACACAAACACATGCAAAGGCTAAAAAGTGTTGAGGGTTAGGATATAGGGGTATTCCTTGGTCAAACCCTTGAAATAGAAATAAAAATCAAAAGGAAAGAGAATGATGAATACACAACATGCAGATGTAAAAGCTCACCAAAACCTTGTTGAAGAAATTTGAAGATATGTTGCTTCAAAGTGGTTGAATGCCTCTTGTGATGAATGTCTAGAATGCTTGATTTGATGCTTGCTTGAGAAGATTACTTGAGTGAATTAGAGAGTTAGAGAATTGGAGAATTGGAAGTTGTTGAAATGGGGGTAAAATGATCTATTTATACACACCTTTTCCTTAGTAACCCATTGATACCTCATCACAGGCCGACATCAAGTAATTTTGAATAAAACACTGAAAGAAAATTTGAAATATTTTAAATTTGGAGCCAAGAGGAACTCATTCACCACCCATGGTGAATGGGTCCCATGTCAGGCTTGAAAGTTGGTTTCAAGAGTTATCTTGCATTTAATGTTTTTTGTCAGGTTTACATTAAAAATTACACTTAATTAAGCCTTATAAGGGAATAAAGGGGTCAAATAAAACATAAGAAAGGTGTAAATTGTGAAAACAAGCCTAGAAAGGCTTGAAATCTTGTTAGAAGACTATACAACACTTGTACATGCTTAGTGATGAAAAGGTGATTTTTAGGTGAATTGTAATGAATAGAGTCTAGAAGAGTAGAATTTTTTTACAACACTTCACAACACCTTCACAAGATGCCATAATTTACATTTTAAGGAGCTAATGTGAGTGTTTAAGCCACATTACATCAATAAATCAATGCAAAATGGATCAAGCATCATGAAGAAAGACCTAAAAGACCATGAAAATGTAAAGGGACCCTTTTTCTATGGAACATGTAGCCCCCAATTTAGTGAGAGGATGAACCTACTTCAAAATCACACTAAAGTAGCCATTCAATGAAACTCAAGAGAGATTCAATTGTTCTAATGCAAATGAAAAATATTAAGAAGGCATTCAGGCCCCCAAGATCTAAGGTGTATGATGAAAATGCCAAAGATGTGCTCACTCTAGGGCCACAGAACATCAGGTCATCCATAGGGTGAGATATCCCAAAGAAATAAAAAGTTGGATCAAGATTCGACTGTTTGTCCAATCAGTTGTGGATCAGATCTAGGTTGTTTGTTGAGAAAATGTTTTTTTTGAATTCCATGTAAAAATTTTGTTAAATGGGATTTTTCTTTGTTCATGTAAGGTCTTCTTCTTGGGGAGCATCATGCTTAATGTCTCCAAGAGAGGAAAATTTGAGAGGTTAGATAGTTATCCATGGGATGCCCTGTTCACATCATGCCACTTCAGTTGATCATTATTCCTAGTGTTAGATCATTATCCATAGGATGCTTTGTTAGCATCAGGCCACTTCAGTTGATCATACACTCTTGAAAGGCATCAAACCCAATGACACCACCAAGAAGAGGACATGTCACAAGAAAAAGTAAATCATGCCATGAAGATTTTGTGAAAAGATGTGGTCTATGTATTCCCCCACGTTAAAAAAATTGCTACACATTGTACGATGAGCAATTTCTTTAAATTAGAAGAGGAGAATATGAGAGCTTATTCAAAAATCCCTATGTCAAATCATATGTTTTTGATAAGCTATATCATGAAGAAAGGTAGTATGTCACATGAGAGTCAATCATAAGACATTTCATCCACATCCCAAGCTTGATCTTATATGTCCATGAAAAGTTAACGAGTAGTCAAAAGAAATAATGACAAGTGACATATAGGGGATAAGGCTATCTAAACCTTTTCCCCCACTTAGTGCAGGACAAGGGTGAGCCTAAAGTGGATGATGGCATGCTGCCCCTTACAAGGGATGTGAAACATGTAATAGTGAGAATGCTATGATCCTACAACTATTACATGGAAAGGAGGAGCAACTAATGTTATTTATGTATAAATTTAGGATGTACCAAGGTTAAAGGTTTCTTAGCAGAATGGTTGGTGATAGTATGGATAGTGAGTAGCCTATAATCCCTACCCAAAAATGGTTGATTTTTATGAGTATCTACACTTACATCCTCATGTCCTAGAATGTCGTTTTGAGAAGGAGAAGTAAGATTTCCATAGATCTCACTCATATCCTCCACACAAATGTGCTTGTCAGGATCATTCACAATTTCATCCTTATTCACTAAATGATTTTCACAAGGGAGGGAGGTGTTGGGAGAAGTGGCCATGATTTCATTTTTGTGAATTGTAATGTCTTTGCAAGGGATAGGAGAAGGAAGAAAAGAAAGATTTCTATGATCTTCAATGATTGTGTCTTCTTGCAACAAGATACCTTCATCACCAGTGGGAGAGATATCAAGAGGACAATGATGATTATCATGATTATTGATGCTTGCATCCTTTTTGGGAAAAGCTTTAGTGGATGATTTAGAAGAGAGGAAGTCATCTAAGGCTTCATCTAACATTGCCAAATTATCACTACTAAAGGGCTTGGATGTTATGTTTATTTGAATTGGTTCTTTTGATGTTTATGTTTTTTTGTTTGCATTGTGTAATAAAGTTGATCTTAATGCGCTAGGAACTAATGCAAAAAATTAAGATTGCAAAAGTGTAAATTCCATAAATGTAAATAATGTCTATTTCTGATGATGCAATATAGGATGAAATACAAATTTTTAGATTGCAAAGAAAGTAATTTTTTTTATTACACTTGTAACAAGCTGAAAATGAAATGTTGCAAATGCAAAATTTGAATTTGAACAATGCAAGAAATGGGCTAATTTATGCTAAATATCATGAAATGCATGCTACAGAAACTAATCTAATTGATGCAATTAGGTAATGACAGGAAACAAAAGCTAGAAAATAGGGTTTTTAGCCCTATATAAGGCAGTTTCAGGGGTGAAAAGGGACTAATTCACCCATGGTGGCAAATGAGTCCTAGTATGGACTTTTTTTTTCTTCAGAATTTTTAGAAATTTTGGATGGATTTTGATGTTTTCTAAGTGCTATGATGTAAACATAAGTTAAAAATGTAGAATTTTAGAAAATTCAAATGAATTTAGATGTTAAAAATGCAACCTAAATGCACTTTTACTCATGCAAAAATGAAACCCTAGAATGCAAGATAACTAATGCAAGCAACTCTAGGATGATTAATGGACTCCAAAATCACAAAAGAGGGGATTCAAATAGCAGGTTCACCAAAATGTAACAAAGAGTTTTGGTTCCCCAAAATCTCTAGCTCCTTCTTAGGGTTTTTCACCTAGAAGGAGAGGAAAATGGGCCAAAATGACTTTTTTAACATTAGAAGAAATGGGGAAAGGGGTGTGAATGTGTCTAAATGCTGAAAACCCAATGAAAATGTAGACTAAGGAATATATTCTAACCTAATGCAAAAGTGCTGGAAAACAGAATGTGTATTCAAACAATTTGATTAGAAATGTAAATAAACTGTAACAAAAATTAAATAAATTGGAGATGTGTACCTAGAAGCTAGAAGAGGATTGAATGAAGCTCTGAAAACTTGTAGAAGATACCAGAAATGCTCACTAGGACTAATTCACCATTTTAGGTGAATGAGTCTTATTTCTGCCAGAAAGTGCAAGAACCAATTTCAAGGAACTAGGTATCCAAATCTACATAAATAATTGTTCAAGCCTTGAAATGGGACTGATTATCCATCAATGGAAAATGAGTCCTCTTCTGGAAAATTGAGAATTTTGAATAGGATTATGTGGCTTATAATCTACAATTCTATTTCTAAAGATTCCTCGAATCCGAATCTGCAATATCTGATCTATAAACCTTCTCCAAGCTTGAAATATGGATTGAGACACCTTGAATGAATTTGATGGGATATGGACTCGTTTTCTCACCTTTCCATTTGATAAATTTGCATGCACAAACACATGCAAAGGGAAAAAAGTGTTGAGGGTTCGAATATAGGGGTTTGCCTTGGTCAAACCCCAGTTTGGTAATCAAACCCTTGAAATAGAAATAGAAATGAAATGGAAAGAGAATGATGAATACACAACATGAAAATGTAAATTCTCACCAAACCCTTGAAGAAATATAAAGATATGTTGCTTCAAAGTGGTTGAATGCCTCTTGTGATGAATATCTAGAATGTTTGATTTGATGCTTGCTTGAGAAGATTACTTGAGTGAATTAGAGAGTGAGAGAATTGGAGAATTGGAAGTTGTTGAAATGAGGGTAAAATGATGTATTTGTACACACTTGTGCTTAGTAATCCATTGATACCTCATCATAGGCCAAGATCAAGTAATTTTGAATAAAAACCCAAAAGAAAATTTAAAATATTTTGAATTTGGAGCCAAGAGGGACTCATTCGCCACCCATGGTGAATGGGTCCCACCTCAAGTTTGAAAGTGGGTGTCGGGAATTATCTTGCATTTAATGTTGTTTTTCGGGTTTACATTAAAAAATAAACTTAATTAAGCCTTATAAGGGAATAAAGGTGCTAAATAAAACATAAGAAAGGTGTAAATAGTGAAAACAAGCCTAGAAAGGCCTAAAATCTTGTTACAAGACTTTGGAACACTTCAAAATAGAACTTGCTTAGTGATGAAAAGGTGATTTTTAGTTGAATTTTAATGACTAGAGTCTAGAAGAGTGTAGAAATGTTTTACAACACTTCACAACACCTTCACAAGACACATAATTTTCATTTTAAGGACCTAATGTGAGTGTTTAAGCCACATTACATCAATAAATCATAGCAAAATGGATCAAGCATCATGAAGAAAGGCCTAAAATACCATGAAAATGTCAAGGGACCATTTTTCTATGTCACACACCATCAACACCAAAAGCAAAAATTATCAGACCAGCCAAAAGGTACAGTCAATAGAAAGGACCAAAAACTAAGCACCAACTTAGAAAGAAACCAAGGTGCTACCCTGCTTTGTCAGTAGTAGAGTAAGCACACCTACTTAGCGTCCTTATTGAAAATGGAGTAGCCATCACCAGCTCATCCTCAAAATCAACCAAATTAGTCATGGCCATGAGATACTAGCGATAACTTGAATCAGTTTCATTTCCACTATTAAAGGGATCATTTAAGACTTCAATGGGAGAATAATGATGTCCCATGTAAGCCCGATGATACTTATTCTTTTGTGAAGCTTCCCTCTCAAGCATATCAATTTTATTCTCCTTACCCTTGACCAATTCCTCTAAGAAAATTTTGCTTCTCAGATGATAATGTTGAGATTATGGATGTACAATCCTTGAAGCTGTAGTCTTCGATGAAGGACCTTTGAGCTAGGAAAGATGATCAACCACAAAGAAAGTGTTGCAACAATGGAATGTTGATTAAAGATTCTATTCATAATATATTGATATTGGATATATTACAAATGAACAAGATGCCTAATTATATAGGCAAGAGGTAAACCCTTATATGCATGAGATGTTGCCATGTGTCTTGATATCTAGATGATCATTAAATGTTGAGATAAGTTCTAGAAGCACAACTCATCTTCTAGAAAGAATCTTATCTCCTACAAATGAGGAAGGGAATATTATCCCATTTATTAAATGATTTATCTAATAATGCAACCTAGGACTTAATTAATTAAATGCAAGACCTAAGTTAACTTATGCTAGTGTAATAATTAATTAATTAATTACACCAATAGAAAAGTGTTCTTGAGAACACCCCATGTAGACTTCTTATTAGCTCTTATTTTCTGCCTTGGTGCCATCGATACTTCAAGCATATCCTATTCACTCTAGGGAAGGTCACGCTGAGACTCAAGGAGATTAAGTCTCTTAGACCTTCGGACTAGGTTGAAAGAGACACTTACCTCACCCATTCTTGACAGAAAACTCAATAAATTTCCTTAGGATAGATACACCACCCTCAATGCAATAATAGCTAGCTAAATTTCTACAATTACTAAGAACACTTCACACACTCATTCCCAAAATCTCAATTCTTGGAAACAACAAATGGTAAGAATAACAAGCAGGAAATATTCATTAAATAGAGCAATTGGAGAATGTCTACATTAATGTTCCAAGAAATATTGTGTGAGAGAATTGGCAACTAGCTACTTTGATTTTGAACCTTAGCCATCGATCATACTTTGAGACAAATCAACAGATAATCAACGAGAATGATTAATTATGACAAAGTTAAACTCACGCGCTTTATGCTTCTCCCTAATTAAAATAACTCAAGTGGATAGACACTAACTTAGTCTACATATTAATCACACACTTAGCATTTAAAAAAACTTGTGTCACATTTACTCGTTCGCTCGTGGGAATCAATTTACTTGTAGTTCATCACAACAAAACAACGAGGAGCAATCATTATTTAACCTCAAAATATCAACCCGTACTCCACCTTACTTCAATTTCACCTTCCCATGTGTACCAACACCTAACATAATTGACAATCACAATCAAAAGTATTTCCAAAATCTCAAATGTGTGCCCAAGAATTGGTTTTAATTTGATGCCATTTTAATTTTAGATCAGTCTTGGCCAAATTATAGCAATACTTTGTCTCCACTAAAGTCCATCAGAGCCTTTGAAATGTTCCACGTGGAAATCAACCACTTTCCCGTTAAGAAAAGGGAGATGCAAGTGGACCACTCACATGATGGAGGGGAATGGTCAAGATTGACCCACGTCACCCGTCATCAACCATTGATATCCATCCTTATATAGCTTATGCCATCTCCAAAGCCTGGCAGGTCCCTCCATGGAGCAATAGGTGTCATCATGCCTGCTAGCCCGTGACATTTTATAAATATCAAATGAAGTCTGATGGGGTGGCAAGGAGCAGTGGAGATTTGACCACATCATCCAACAACCACCATAGATTTACCTTTGAATATCACATTCCAATCACAAGAAGATATCAGTCCCACCACATAAATTCAACACATGTCTAGTGCCTACTAGCCCATGTGATTACTTCATCTCAATGCATAGAACGAATGGATGCACGAGGAATATTCTAGATGAAAAAACGTGTTGTGATACCTGTCATTGATCTTTCTCAAAGCTCTGCCTATTGACCTATTGGAAGAAATGTTCCCACTGCCTAACATGAAACATGGTAACCACTTTCCAGCTTGTTCAAATATTTTAATGAAGAATAAAATGGAGCAGGTGCATGGGGAACAGTTGAGATCTGCCTATGATGATCAAACAATCATTTTATAACCAAAATTTGCACATACCATAAATGTTAACCTTAAAAGAGGGCCATTACTAGACCGACATGAACTTGAACCTTAAGAATAAAGACCTTAGACTTAAGTCATTAAATATGAAATTCAAGCCCAACCATAGGAAAATTCAAGCACTGAAAAGGCATTTGGTGACTGACAAACCTAAACCTAGAGAGCCAATGAAAATAATGATTTTAATGGCATAAGTGGTGACTTTAATGACTAGAAACTGAAAGCAATAAGTTAATGTAGAAATAGAACATCCAAGGGTTTTTAGACTCAAAGGTTAACTTGGAAGGGTTTTGACAGCACAAACCCTAAAACAATGATGAGGAACATAACCCTAAGCCTAAAATGAGGGTCAAAACCAAATATTGCAAGTTTTTAAAATGGAACCAAAGAAATTTTTTGAGGGGTTCCATCACTACCAAATAGATGAAGATGATTAGACTCCTTATGTTTCTCCTAAGAATAAAGGTACAAGAAATCCCAAGTTGTTGAGTCTATTATGGATTCTTCATGAAAGAAAGGGGCTTAGAATTCTAAAATGGAGGATCCATCTAATCCTCCTAATGTTAAAAGGAGAATTTCTATGGTGGAAGGTATTAAAGGGGTCAAGGGTAAGGGATATTTAGTGAAGAAAAACCTAAGGAGTGGTAGGAATAAGGGCCAAGAGGTTATTACAATGGTTGAGGTAGTGAATGGCAAGGAGAATAATCAAGTGGTTATTGCAGCTATGGGAGAGAATCTTGAGATGTTGATGGAATGGGATTGTTAGGGAAAATAAGATATTTACCACACTTATGTTTACTTCTAGGCATATTGCATTTAGTTTATTAGTGCATTTAATCATTGGGTGGTTCCTTCCTGTATCGAGTAGTTTTCTAACCCACCATATTTTTCTTACCTTTAAAAGGCTGTACAATATGTAATTTACGTATCTCATTTTTCATTATCTTTTTGGTGAAATAGTGTATTTTTCTTCTCTTGTTTCCTATGAAGGTTTATTCTACAAATGGTGATCTTGGGCTACACCTACATGGTATCAGAGCCAACCATTTTGTTATCCTTCCTTTGAGAGTTTTCATTGGAGATTGTTTGAGATCACTTTTTTTTTTGGCATTTGAAATTTTTTCAAATTTCAAAATTTCCTATTTTTTTTTTCCTGGTTCTTCATAGAACCTCTTGGTGTTGAATTTCCTGTACATACATAAGTTATTGTTCGTGTGTTTGGAGGCACAAATTCCTTGGAAGAAATTGGAGATTTTATGTTTTTTAGCCATAATTTTTATGATTGTTGAGGCGTCATTATTTTTTAGAGGGCTTAATCTTTATTATTTTGGCCCAAATTATCTATTGGAGGTTGATTCATTTTGTGGTTGAGGTGTATTTTCTTCCCATGGGCTGTAATTTTTAGTTTGAAAGGAGACCCAAATATTCATTGTTGGTGGCGAATTTTAGTGTGAAGGGATAGGTGCGTGATTACATTGTAGGCCTCAATTCATTTTGCATTTTCTCCAATCACCAATTGATTTGAAGAGCACAATTCATTAAGGAATTTCATTTACCTATTGAAGGAGCCATTTCCTTTCTATGAGAAATGAGGGTGCATGACCTGTTGGAAGGTCAATTCAACATCTTCCAACCTATAATTGATTATTAAGGCTATTTCCTACTATGTGAGAGAGTGGAGGGCTCATTTTTTTACGACATGATTTTTATTTTTCTGGTGATTTGGGGTGTAATCTAGAAGGCCTTATTTTTTCTAGCTTGATTCTATTCTTGGGTGGTTTTGATTGAAGGCATAATTGGAAATCCATTTAGTGGAGGAATTTCTTCATTGTTGGATACATTTCTTTGATGGCATTTGATCGGCCATCATTTTTTAAAATTTTATACTTTATAAAGCTTTCCTAAAAATTTAGGGTTTCCTTACTATGCAACAAAGTGAAGGTGGGCCCCAAGTTTTTGAAGTTGTCTTTGGGAAGCATTATCCCACATTGAAAGTGTGGGGTTTTCTTTTTCTATTTAAATAACATTACAATAAAGTTAGATGTTGTGAACAAGTCTCACAATAAGTTATTTTGTTTTTTTTCTTGGTGGAGCTTGCTTGTTGTCAGCATGGAGATCAAACAATGGGCTACATCAAATTTTGATGCAAATCAGGTTTAATTTTTTGGAATTTTTTATACTTGTCAAAGCATTGTCTTTGAAAATTTGAAGAATTGTTAAGTTATAATGGTTTCTTTGGAGAAAGGGAATTTTAGGCAATGGAGTGATGTTTTTCTCACCCATTTTAGTGAGTAAAATCTATTGCCATATTTTTATAATGAAGTTCATGTTCTAGATAGATGTAGTAGACATATGATTTGGAAAGGATTTAGGGTTAGAGTCTATGGAGTTATTTTTTAGCATATCAATGACAAGGACATTTTGGATTCACTTTGTCATTTTGAGAGACCTTATGCTTTTTGGACTTACCTTCAAGAATCATATGAAGATCCTAATACTCTTCCATCTCTCAATGACCCTCCTTCCAATACCAGTGTGTCTCTTTGTTCTTTAGAGAAGATAAACCATGCTTGTGATCCTTTGGAGGTTGTTGAGACTTCAAATGAGGTTGTGGTTGCTTTAGAGGTTCCTAATTCTTTGTTAGAGATAGTTGATCTAGCTTCATTGAGTACTTCCATCATTCCTGAATAACAAGATTATGATTGTCTTCCTCATTGGGATTCCTATTTGTCGGACATTGGTTCCTTGTTTGTGCAGTCTGACATTTCAGATTTGGAGGACACATCTGAGGGGTTATCTCTCCTTTTTTATGATAGTTTTTATACAATATTGTCACTTCATCTCACTCTCTGGAGAATTTTTAGAATTAGTTTCCAGTGGTACCTTATTTATCACCTTCTATTGTGATTGGGAATATTTTTGATTGGTTTGTGGCATCATCTTCCAAGGTCTTGGTGACACATGAGAAAATTTTAGAGACATTTTCATCCTACATTTGGATTTCATTTTCTAATTCATGTCTAGAAGGGAAGCATACATGCATTTGTATTTGGTTTTGTTTCTTCCAAATGGGAGACAAGTTGTTTGTCGACATTGGATCATGTTTTTTCTTTAGGCACTTACCATTTTTGCATGTGATTACACATTGTGGGGGTGCTATATAGTCTCTCTCTTTCCCTATTATGGGGGGCCATTGATTGTATATTCATGATGTATGTAGTCCTTGGGGGGTGTGATTGAGTCCTCCATCTTTGCATTGTTTTTGTTTCATTCTCTTTCTTTTGGAGAGGGGTTTTTCCCATAGGGTTTTTCTCCTTTTCTTCGTTTGTGAGATATTTTCATTATAATTGGGTACCTAGCATGGTTGTGTAGTTAAGACCTATATTGCATCTTCATTTTGCATAGTAATTCTCCCTATGTTACACTTAAGGAGGGATGTTAGGGTAAATAGGATATTTACAATGCTTAAGTTTACTTGGGCATACTGCATTTAGTTTATTAGTGCATTTAATCACTGGGTGGTTCCTTCCTATATTGAGTAGTTTTCTTACCCATCATATTTTTATTGCCTTTAAAAGGTTGTACAATATGTAACTTATGTATCTCATTTTTCACTCTATTTCTAGTGAAGTAGTGTATTTTGATTCTCTCATTTTCTATGAAGATTTATTTT
>VDFB02000363.1:137206018-137238054 GCA_007258455.2 Sequoia sempervirens | reverse complement strand
AATTTTCCTGATAAATTATTGTTTAACAGTAAGCATAAGTAGATCATAAGATTCAGGTAAATAATGACAATAATGTTATTTATAAAAGCAGTTATAATATTAATACACGTATATTAATGGAAACAATATCAACCAAATGAATAACATTAACATCCACCTCAAAGCTACAATCTTATCTGCAATGAAATAATAATAAATTCATTAATTTGGAAGCATCGAGGTAGCTGCCTAGAGTTTACAGCCATGATTGAATTATCAATAAAATCAGGTATTAATAAATCAACTCACTAACAATTAGAATTTCAAATGGTAAATTAAAAGTAGTCTCCAAATTTCATTCATAATTACAGTAAAAAAAGGGGGGGGGGGACATTTCCATTTGAAGAGAGCTGCTAATATTTTTAAAGAGAGCTGCTAAATAAATAAATAAATACATTTCCATATTTTTAAAGAGAGCTGCTAATAAATTAGGTTTTTGAAGAGAGAAAACATATTCCCAAGACTCAAATAAATTAAATCAGATTTTATAAATATCCTTATTTGTATAGTTCTCCTTCTCTCTTTATTGGAAGTTTCATTTAAACATCAATGATTAAAATTGACAGGAGATAAGGTTAACATTCTCAGTAAGTTACCATCATTTTTACAACTATTATAATTCACGTTGATATTACTTTTGTTCACAAGTAAAACACTTTTACGAGTGCTATACACCCTACAATTAATTGGCTGGGAATTAATAATAGCTAAAATAAACATTAATATTATTAAATTTTAACATATTAAATATTCGCTATAAATAAAGACAATATTGATATTATTATTAAGAGAAGGCTATAAGTGCTAATGGCAATGTCTTTAGTCCTTTGGTTCGAATGTTGAGTGGGTTTTCTACGTAGCTTTGGTTGGTGCATTAATGTTTTTAACATTTTTAAAAAACACACTTTAACTAATAAAGTGTTGCATAAGACATCCGTTTACTTCCCCAGTATTGATAAAGGAATTAAGGATCAATAAATAAGAGGGTGGGGCCCCTTTAACATGGGTTATTAAACAGAAGTCTCACTCAAGTTTCTTTTTCTAAAGAAAAGAGGAAGATAAAATAAAATAAGAAGTGTGAATAATTATTTAAATAAATAGCTAAAAAGTTGAAGTGATGATGGGATATGGCATAAATTTAAAAATGAATATTAGTAATGTGTTGATTGTAATAAGGCAAGTATTTATTATATAGATATAATGGATATAGGACATTTAAATAAATAATATTTTATGTATTATATTGATGATTATCTTGTAAATAAGAAATTTAAAATTATGTATAAATTATATAAAAATAATAAATTTTTTTTTTTTTATGTGATGATTATATTTAAGTTGAAAGTATAAAATGTGTCTCGTGTGTATAGTATGATTTCACAAGTGCAGGGAATCAATTTCTTGTAGGTATTCAACTCGTGCTCATATTAGCGTTATGTCTCAAGCCTTAGAATGTTACCTAGCTTAATTATTGCCTTTTAAAAAAAAAAATTGGTTGTGTTTTTGAGTGAATTTTTATGGGCATTACACTTGGTATTAGAGCCCTAGGTTGCAGCTCTAGGGAACTCTGGGAATAAACTGGGCATTAAGTTTGGTGTGTTTGTGTGGGAACATGTGAAAACCACTTTATGTTAGTGATAATTAAATTTTGATAAGGAAAATTCTAAGGGACTTGCATAGTGAAGTAAATGAGAATTTTGTTGCAATTATCTAGCCCAAATAAGATTGTGAAGTACTAAATTATTAAGAATTGACCATTTTAGATGGTTCAAGAAATTATTTAATTAATGACATTCAACTATTAGGAGAAACTTAATATAAACATGGTGCCTTGGTTTAAGTAAATAGGGTGAATGACTTGATACATATATCGATCTAGTTAACAAGGGTTATGGCATCAATTTGGCCTTTTGATATTAAACTTTCTTAAACCTTTGGAAGGGTATAATTGAGTTTCTGAAGTGGGGTCCTTTTATAAAATATGTGAATAGTGTAATAGGTCATCACAATGGGTATTATTAAAGAAACATTATTTTGTTGACATCCTAAGACCATAATTCTTAAACACAATAATAATGTAACTTCTTAAAGTTAGTTGTGTTTTGGGAGAAACTTACATTCTTGTTCAGACCTTAGTACAAATAGAGGATAGAACACCATAACTATATTTTGGAAAATTGCAACTAGTCAAAGAGGAAAGAATTATATGGCCCACAAAATGGATTAATGTGTTAAATGTTGTAATTTAACAAGTTTAAATCTCTAAACCCTTAAATTTATTAAATCAAACTAACATGAGTGAAGTAATGGAAAACCCCTTATATTATGTGAAATTTGAGCACCTTGTAGATTTGAATTTAAACTTTTATCAAAGATTAAAATTAAACCCTTAAGGTGTAGATTGTTGGACCTAAGTCTAAGGACTTGTTCATAATTTGTAATAGATTCTAGATACTCATGAACTGTTACCTTGCACAACTTAGACCATGGTATACATAGGACTTTCCTATTAACCAATATCTCAATTTTCATAGTGTATAAGGATTTAATTCACATTCTTGTGAAGCAATGAATGATCTCACCTTGTGGTTGTTAGGTAAAAAATAAAAAAATAAAAAAAATTCATCTATGATGGCATCAACTAATGATGAAAGTCTTGCATTGTATAGTATGTGTAACTTAGAAGAGTGGACAAAATTGAATTTTACCTTGAATTAAATGGTGAAACCCTATGTCATTCAAACACTATTGCAAGTAAACCATGACCTAGTGAACTTAATAGTATGATGAAACCTATCAAACCTTTTGTGTTGTTTTATCCAAGACTAAAACAAGTGAAAGAATATAATTACTAAAATTCAAGTCAAAGGTAAGAATGTGTAGAAAGTTGCAACTAAGTTATATTGGTGAAAATTGGTTTAGGTAATGAGTAAATAATTTCCTTCTAGTAATTGAGTTTAAAACCTTGGTGAAGAGGCCTTGTCAAAATATGCATTTGAAGTTACAACGCTATCTAGGGCACACACTATAAACACTTCCTTATACATAGCTAAGAACTAAAGTCTTGTGGGTGCCAAAATATGAAAGGATACATGTCATAAAAGAAGTAACAAGGTAGTCAATTAGGTGTTGACATTGAAGGTTGTGTACATGTTATAAGAATTGAATAATCAATTATTGAATTTATGAAGTTGAGTAATGAAATATGTGTGATTCATGGTGTATTAAGTGATTGGAAAGTTAAACTATATCGATAAGAGGCACTAAGTAGAATTGTAAAACTTTCAACTAATGTTGTATTCTAAGCCATTGACTGTACTCACTCTTTGAGAGAAAATCATATACACCAGAATGTAAAGGAGAAAAAAATTAAAAGTAGATAGAAATTTCAAGAATTTTACTCATTTGTGCATCTTTATGAGGTTATATGGAGTTGTGATTGTAAAAATGGTGATTGTAACATGTGATTAAATGGTTCAATCTTAGATAGTGAAATGCAAGATTTGTAAAAAGATATCAATGAGTTGTGAAAATTATTATTCTGTGAATTATCATGTGTTTCATGCATTGAGTGTGCTTTCTTTTCCCATATTGCAATGTTTCAAACAAAAATGATTGAATATCTTCCTTAACAAGTAGGAAACCTTCTTTAGCACATGAAAATTATAGTGGAATTAACCATACTGATATGTTAGTGAACATAACAAACATAGTTGAACAAAAAAGGGAATAATGGTATGGTTAAAAACCAATCTTGATCATATATGTGATGTCGGTAAGATGGGAAGTGTTCAATGTACCATGTATTGTCAATTGTAGGAAAATTGAGTATTACCTAGATTACAATTGTGAATTATATGGCAATTTATTGAGAATTGTGTAAGGAAATAAAGTGTGTATGGGTGTATCGACATTGGTGTTAATAGTGTTGTGAACCATGCATTGTTAAGTTCTAGGAAGATTGGGTGATATATTTAAGCTACAAGTGCATACTTCTAGTTATTTCTTATGTGTGTGCAAAGTGAGTCGACATTTCAAAAATTGAGATGAAAAGTGAATATTGCTTAAAGAAAAATAGAATGTGTAAGTGCATTGTTATTGTTCCATGGTGAATTTTGTAAAGTGTATTGTGTTATGGCATGTGAAGTGAAAACCAGTAAATGTGTTGTGCCCCAAGTATGGGATATAGGGTATCTGACTTGGGATAAGGGTGGTGAACATCTAGTATGATCCCCTATATGTACCCTTTGTGATGGCCTTTATGTAAGCTAGCTATTTGTGAGTTCAAATAAATGTGTTATGTGTATAAGTGTGTTTATTAAATGGAACATGATGTATTCCTTTTTTGTTAGTTTTATTTTTATGTTAAATGTGTACCCCTAGCGTTTGGTTCCCCCCTTATGGGAGCGAGATGCCAGCTAGTGTGAATAGGGGTTGAGAGGCACATGTTCTCCCATTGGAAAATTATACAGGCTGAGGTGTTGTCCTAATCGACAAAGGATATATGTCTGAAGTCATTTCCCTTGTCTTCCATGGTTAGGCCATGGCTACTCCCCCACCATGAGGCCCTTGTGGGACCATGGTGAACCTATTCCTTGATGTTTATAACCATGGGTGAGATGGGTACATGGACCCATAATGGCACTCAGTATGTAGTGGGGACCACCAGTTATTCATATTTATGTGGTCAGGGACTAGCAATTACTTATATTTATGTGGTCAGGGACCACCAATGATGCAGATTTATGTGGTTAGGGACCACCAGTTATTCATGATTATGTGGTCAGGGACCACCAGTTATTGCATGCTATTATACTTATGTGGTTAGAGAACCACCATTCCCCTCCTCCCCTTAGGTGGCTTATCAAGTCACATGGTGCTCGTAATGTGCAGTTTTATTGTTGGAATATGAATTATTGGTAATTCTTGATTGATGTTTTATTTTATTATACACCAGCAGTGTGGAATTTTGCATTTATTTTATTAGGCTATTTAGCCATTTGAAGGTTGTTATAGTCCAAATTTCCTCAAGGACTTATTTAATTTCATTTTTGAATTAAGATTGGAATGTTGAAATGTAGCTACAAATGATCTTTATTTGGTTTTCTCTTGATTTTATGATTTTATGTTTTATTGAAACATTGGTTTATGATCTTATGATTTCACCAGGCTTTTAATGAACCTAGCTAGTAAAGCGTGGTGTAATGTATGACATATATCGAGGAGTTTTACTGGCAGAATTAAGTATAGAGAGCCAGTCTGTACAGGAATTATTTTTGAAAGGGGTTGTGAACAGGACCCGGTGTAGGGATGATAGTGTCATTCTTCCTAATTTTATGATTATTCTTATCTGGAGGACATATTAGACAAAGGGCCTTGGTGGTATCCGAAACCATCATCCTTATGAAACCCTGTGGAACCTTATGGTGTGGAATTATGTAATTATTGTGATGTATGGATAAATTTTTAATTAAATAACATGTGAAAAGACTTGACTGCTATGTGAGAAAGAAAGTGACAAACAAAATTGGGAATATCATTATTCTAGAGACATGATTGATATTGGAAAGAAAATATGTTTGAAAACATCATGAGTGATGTTTATGATTCAAAAAGGGAACCTTGAAGGGTGGATAAGGAGGTTATTGTGTTTTGGATACATGTTGGTGTAATTGTTAATAAAAAAATGTTAATTACATAGACAATTAGTAGTATTTATTACATTGTGAGTATATTGGTTAAATGTTCTACGGTGAGAAATTTTGTTATTTAGAGGTTTGATGCATGGAAGGGATGTCTCTAATATGTGCTTATAGTTAAATATTTTGAATCACTTCATCATGGAAGTAAAATAATTGGTATGTTTAATATATTATGTACATTACTATATGAAGGATATGTTTCAAACCTTAACGACTTCCAGGAGGAAGTCTAAATTAAGGGGAGGGGGATGTAAGGCCCCACCTTGCATGTTATTAGTAAAGCCCTAATATCTTTTATGTGATCCTAAATAGATGGTAAGATGTATTATGGATGACAAATAGTGTAATTATTTGATAATATTCTTGCTTATGCTACCGTGAATGTAAAACCCCATTTCGTATCCCCCATTTTATTTTCAAACGAACAAGTAGTTAGATGATAATTATGAGGAAATGAATGATAAAAATATTTGTAGGATTCTTGGGCATTAACCTTGATTTAATTATGATAGACGCACATGTGAATTGTTGGATATAACTTGAAAGTGCTGGGTTATTTGGCATATTAAATTTTGGTAAATGGTTCATCGTTAATGTTATAGGAGTTTAAAATGAATTACTAAGGTGGTAAACAAAATGATGCAATGACTATTTCATTGACTATATTCTTGTATTGAGTAAGTGTGTATTTCCTTTTCTTATAATGAAAATTGAATCATTAGGTTCATTTGATGTATTAATGAGTAAATAGTTCATGAGTGAAAATTATGTGAATTGGATTAGCTAATAATATGAAGAGATATATGATCTAATCATGTTGACCTTGGTAATGTGCAGGAATCAAATATGCAAATAGGAGGATAGATAAATGTTGGAATCAAATCAAATACATCTTTGGGAAGTTCTAAGTGTAGCCCTATTTGGCTTAGAAGGGTTTGAGGTTTTATTATTGGTTGGGTGATTTAGTAGAATCCAATTGTAGGACATGTGATGTGAGTTGGTTGGGGTTGGAACCCTTGGTTAAGATCAAAATTCGTATGGATCTTTGTGTGGGTTTTAAAAAGGGCTTACTGAATCAATTTCTTTGGTTTTTGAACAAGAATAGACCCCTAGGACCTATACCTATGGGTTTGGAACCTTTTTGACACATGTGAACTTGTCCTTGGATTGTGAAAAGACCCCTCAAAAGTCCACATTCATGAATGTGACAAATTCAAAAAGTGTTGGGGCTTGGGAAGAGTGACTTGTCACTCTCAACCTTCTACTCCCCAAAAGTTCTTGGAATTGGCACAAGACTCACACATGTGTGAGCACTTGTGGGAAAGAGTGTAGGTTTGGAAGATCCCTATATATCTCAAGAAGATGGAAGGTTTGGGCACTACCCACTTCTCCTTTTGGAGAACTTTTGTGTAAATTGAAGAGAAGAGGTGAGGAGCAGAGAAGTCTCCCTCTTAGGATATGGACTCAAGATAGATTGGCTTGGAGAGGAGTGGAGGATGGAAGATCTAAATCCCCTCATCTAAACAAAAAGATAAGTTTCCTCATCTTCATCATCTTTGTCCGTTTTGTTGTAGGAGGATAAAATGTTGTGTGGATCTTGTTGAATATGGTGAGTGGAGAGCCTAAACATGTGTGAAATTTGATGTCATATTGTTTTGGTCTTTTTGATAAGATTGAGAAAACTCCATCTATCATCTTGGGGTTAATAGATTTCTTGTTCGGGGGTATGGCTAGAGCCCACGAGGCTCCATGACACCATTATGGTAGGGTGGAGAGCAAGCCTGGTTTAATTGTGTTTCATAAACTTAGTGGTAATATATAAAAGTTGGGGATAGTCGTAACATGAGAGAAAAAGTTTGTATTTGTGCATAAGAAAATAAAATTAAAAATTAAAAAAAATGATGTTTATACTTTCAATCTATTAAATTATAACTTTGGAATTTAGGGAATGAATTTGAATTTTCCCGAACTATTTGGTAAAGTATATTGTAAAGGGAGGTTAAGAGTTGTAAACTATGCTTGAATTCTTCTTGTATTTTTTTTTACATTTAGTATGGGTAAAAGTAATAAAAATGAATTATGTTTTAGTTCTTTTCCAAGTACATGCTACTGATAAATTTACTAGTACTACTGCAGTGATAAAATGTGAATATGTCAAATAAGTTACACATGTATTATATTTTTTTTATTGAAGATGCCAGTATAAATACACTATACAAATTTAAGGTGTGTGCATTTAAATAAGAGAGAAAATATGTATAATGGATAAAAAAAAACTTAAATAGGTAGTTGAATCATAATATACACACTATGATGATACATTGAAACCTCTCTATTCAAAAATGAGTTAGTTAACCATATCTCTCAAAGGATTTAGAGAACATTTTTCTTATATAGCACAGAGTAAACAAGAGTGAAACAAATGATAGCCCTATGCTATAACAAATATATTTATACAGCAGCAAGAATTAAAGATAACACCAAAGTGGCCATGGCGGGTTTGTGCAAGTTTTTCTCTTGGTCTAAAGTCAAGATTTTACAAGGAATTGTCCAGTCACTTCTAGCCATGTCATTTATCATATCTCTATCATTTCTAGCACCATCCTACCATATGTTATTTCATTTTAGTGCACATCAAGTAAGATGTATAAATTACAGTGACATTATCCTATATTCGCATTGGTGCCACATAGGGTCTTCAATGTATTCCACTGCTCATTACAGGAAAAGGAAATAAAACAAAGTAAACCCAGTTCTAACATGCCATGCATCTCCAGGTTTAAGAAATAAAGAAATATAGGAGAAATTTTCTAATGAAAGGAGTTGTTCTGGACACAATACCTGATACTTGCTTATTGATGTTATCCACTTGAAACATACATGATATCAGACCATCTGGCAGTTGTCTGAGCTCTCCCTAGATAGATTATAATTGATGCTTTAGTCACCTTCATGGGTGGTCAGGGAGTCGTGTCTTGTCAAGTAAGATACTCCCTATCTCCGCAAGTGTCAGTCACACCTCCCATCAAATGGAAAAAGGAGAGCTACTTAGTTTGAATTGATGAGGCATAAATGAGCTTGAACTTTTTTTTAAAAAAAATTAATATTACCACTCTTTTTTGTTCTAATTTTTATGACGATGACCATTCCACCAAACTCTACCATAGGTAGCCCCAATCAAGTTCTAGATAGGTAGTGATATTTATGTGGAACACGACAGATGAGGAGAAAAATAAATAAATAAACGGCACACTGATCTTTTATTTTCAGGATCCTTGCAGTCTCTTTTCCCTTTTGGACGTAGTTGATGGCTACAATTGATGTGACAACACTGGTTTGAGTCTATTAGCTGCACAAATTTCTGAATGCTCATTAAAGCAGTTTCAAATTCATTTGTTTCCATGTCCAGATTTAGGGATCCCCTTTTAGTGGTGCTTAGATTAACCCCTATGCTCGTTATAGGTCTGTGCATTTAAAACATATTTCAAGCTAATCACAACAACCCCATCTGATCGTAATCTATAGATCAAGTAAGGTGAGTGGTTTTGGTCTGCTTGGGCATATTAATGGCTGTCAGAGCCCTTCTTTTAATCACCATTGAATGGTTTAAGTTTGATCAAGTGTGGTGCAAGGAAGACTGCTTTTATGTCTATAAAGTGATAAAACTACCTAACATCTATCTCACACCTTCCTCCACAGCTAGCATGCGTAGGAAAAGATATATATGTATGATTATTTGAATCAATGTAATAAATAAATAAGTAGTCAGGCCCTATTGTTGTAGTGTATAAACTTTGAGTACAATGCATGTCAGAACCCTTTTCTTTAAGTCCTCTAGTGCGAAGCATGGGAAACAACATTTAACTTGCAAGAGTAATAATCAAGTCACATTTATTATTTCTTGCCATTCATGGCATTTTGCTGTAACAGGTGGCTGCCTTATATCATGGGGTCAAAAGAGTAAGTAGATTAGTCATATTTTAATGTTTCAAAATTTTCCTGATAAATTATTGTTTAACAGTAAGCATAAGTAGATCATAAGATTCAGGTAAATAATGACAATAATGTTATTTATAAAAGCAGTTATAATATTAATACACGTATATTAATGGAAACAATATCAACCAAATGAATAACATTAACATCCACCTCAAAGCTACAATCTTATCTGCAATGAAATAATAATAAATTCATTAATTTGGAAGCATCGAGGTAGCTGCCTAGAGTTTACAGCCATGATTGAATTATCAATAAAATCAGGTATTAATAAATCAACTCACTAACAATTAGAATTTCAAATGGTAAATTAAAAGTAGTCTCCAAATTTCATTCATAATTACAGTAAAAAAAGGGGGGGGGGGACATTTCCATTTGAAGAGAGCTGCTAATATTTTTAAAGAGAGCTGCTAAATAAATAAATAAATACATTTCCATATTTTTAAAGAGAGCTGCTAATAAATTAGGTTTTTGAAGAGAGAAAACATATTCCCAAGACTCAAATAAATTAAATCAGATTTTATAAATATCCTTATTTGTATAGTTCTCCTTCTCTCTTTATTGGAAGTTTCATTTAAACATCAATGATTAAAATTGACAGGAGATAAGGTTAACATTCTCAGTAAGTTACCATCATTTTTACAACTATTATAATTCACGTTGATATTACTTTTGTTCACAAGTAAAACACTTTTACGAGTGCTATACACCCTACAATTAATTGGCTGGGAATTAATAATAGCTAAAATAAACATTAATATTATTAAATTTTAACATATTAAATATTCGCTATAAATAAAGACAATATTGATATTATTATTAAGAGAAGGCTATAAGTGCTAATGGCAATGTCTTTAGTCCTTTGGTTCGAATGTTGAGTGGGTTTTCTACGTAGCTTTGGTTGGTGCATTAATGTTTTTGACATTTTTAAAAATCAAACTTTTACTAATAAAGTGCTGCATAAGACATCCATTTACTTCCCTAGTATTGATAAAGGAATTAAGTATCAATAAATAAGAGGGTGGGGCCCCTTTAACATGGGTTATTAAACAGAAGTCTCACTCAAGTTTCTTTTTCTAAAGAAAAGAGGAAGATAAAATAAAATAAGAAGTGTGAATAATTATTTAAATAATAGCTAAAAAGTTGAAGTGATGATGGGATATGGCATAAATTTAAAAATGAATATTAGTAATTTGTTGATTGTAATAAGGCGAGTATTTATTATATAGATATAATGGATATAGGACATTTAAATAAATAATATTTTATGTATTATATTGATGATTATCTTGTAAATAAGAAATTTAAAATTATGTATAAATTATATAAAAATAATAATATTTTCTTTTTTTTATGTGATGATTATATTTAAGTTGAAAGTATAAAATGTGTCTCGTGTGTATAGTACGATTTCACAAGTGCAGGGAATCAATTTCTTGTAGGTATTCAACTCATGCTCATATTAGCGTTATGTCTCAAGCCTTAGAATGTTACCTAGCTTAATTATTGCCTTTAAAAAAAAAAATTTGGTTGTGTTTTCGAGTGAATTTTTATGGGCATTACAGGATACTTGAAGTATCAACCCCCCAAATGGCTTATGAGAGGGTTGATTTATAGGAAAGGTCTGATTTGCATTGATGGTTGAGATTGTATGTCAATAAGATTTCTTAACCAATGGCCAAGATTGAATTATAAGATAATTCAATCAAGGGTAGAAAATGAATGAGACAAGAGAAGATAAGAATGGCACGGATAATGAGGTTGGCATAGAAAAAGAAGTTGTTGGAGAAAATTAAATAATTATAAAATTATTTAATTTAGGAGGGAAGGTGAATAATTAAATAATAAAAGCGTTATTTAATTATAAAAGACATGTGACATGTTGACTTTTAAATTAAATAATAATTTAATTCAAAAATGGATGAAAATGACAAATTAGTAAATAATTAAATAAATAAAATTTATTTGATTATAGAAGAAGAGGATAATGAATAATTAAATAATTGAAATAATTATTTAATTATAGTAGGAAAATTACAATAATTAAATAAATAAGTATTTATTTAATTATAGAAAGGAAGGGGCTAATTAGTGACGTAATTAAATAAACAAAATTTATTTAATTAATCAAGGGAAGAATAAAGAAAAAAATGAATTAATTAAATAATTAAGAATTATTTAATTAATAGAGGAATATGACCTTAAAATTTAATTAAATAATTAAAATTATTTAATTATTCAAGTAGAATGAGGAATTGATATGAAAAGGCAGGTTCATAGGCGGAGGACAATTTTCAGTGGCTATAGTGACATGCAAGCCAATGATAAGGGCTTCATACTCAACAATATTTTTTGTGTAATGGAATTCCAATGAAAAGGATAGAGGAAATAGCTTACCCTTGGGAAATATTAAAACCATCCTTGCTATGGAGTCGTCTTCACATCTCAATCCATCAAAATACATCTCCCATACAAGTTTATGATTAGTGGTAGAAAGGTCTTCATCTTAAAATAAATCTAAATTATGGAAAGAGAGATGAGGGAGATTATGCCAATTGATCGACAACATCTTGACCCTTAATGGATTTCTAAGTTAAAAACTTAATGTCAAACTCAGAAAGCAATATTACCCATTTCACCAATCTCAGACAACAAGATTTGTTCTAGTGAATAGATTCTTTAGAATATCAATTTTCACAATGACATGAGTTTTAGCATAAAGAAGATAATGTCTTAACTTATTCATCACAAATATTAGAGATAGGAATTGTCTTTCCCTGCTAGAGTAACAAGTTTCATAATCAACAAGAACATGGCTAATATGGTAGACCACTCTTTCTCTACTATTATCATCATACTGAGCCAACAAATCTACTAAGGTATGAGGACATGACAAGATAAAGAAAAAAGGGCCTATCCTACATAGTTGACCTTAAGATAGGAGGGTTGGCCAAATAACTTTTGCTGTAATCAAAAGCTTTCTCACACTCATCATCCCATCAAAAGTGAACATTTTTCTTCAACAAATAGGTGAATGGAAGGGTCCAATCAATGAACTGAGATATGAATCTACGAATTACTTGAATATTATCCTATAGACTATGCAACTAAGAGATATTTCTAGGTGGAGGCATGTTAATGATCACATTAATATTTTTTTTTTTTAACCTTGATTTCACAATGGGAAACTATGAATCCTATAAATTTTCCAACATCAACACTAAAATCACACTTAAGAGGATTTAGTCTCATCTTATAGAGTTGAAGCCTTTCAAAAATAAGATGGAGATTTTCTACATGATCTAGATGACTCCTGGACTTAGCCTTTATGTCATCAATGCAATCTTCTATAATTTTGTGAATGAAATCATGAAAGATTAAGGTTGTCACCCTTTGGTAAGTTGCACCTACATTCTTTAACCTAAATGAAATGACCACATAATAGAAAGTAGCCCATGGGGTAGTGAATGTTGTCTTATATTGATCTTTCAAGTTAAAATGGATCTAATTATACCCAAAGAAGCCATCCATGAAGGAAAATAAGGGATGCAATACAATAGATTCTATAATCATATTGATGTTAGGAAATAGAAAATAATCCTTAAGGGAAGCCTTATTAAGATCACGAAATTCAATGCAAATGTGAATATAGCCATTAGGCTTGCTAACATTAATGATATTTGATATCTAAGGTGAATAGTGAATAGTATGGATAAAGCCTAATTTTAATAGCTTCTCTATCTTAGTCTTAACTAACAAAGTGAGCTTTGGATTCATATTTTAGATCTTTTTCTTAACACGATTGGAATTGTGACCTAGGAAAATATTGTCAATGATCATGAACTCATCAATACCAAGCATGTCCTTGTATGAACAAGAAAATATATTAGGTTGAGAATGTTGCTTAGACTCCTATGGAGAAAGGAATTTCCCAATATTAATAACCTTTTGATAAGATTTAGGATCCATCAAAACATTAGTAGTATCCCCTTTAAGGAGGGAACTATGGTCTTTAGGATGGGGAATAGAAACATCATCATCCGCATTAGATAGAGGAGCCTCCTCATCCATACTCAAAATGGATTCTCCAAAGTATTCTTGTTTATGCAAGTGATATGATAATCATTGTGTATGGTGAGAATAAGTTAGATAGGAGTAGACGCCTAAGATTTTTTCCAATACTTCCTCTAAATAGAAAACATCTAGGGGAACTTCATCACATTCTAATTTACTCTCAATCAATTCAAGATGAACTAGGGGAAGAGGCTCAATGGAGATCATGTTAACTCTCCACCATGATTTCTACATAGACTATTCAAGAGAAGAAAACAACCCCAAGTTGCACTTGTGAGGCCTAACTTATATAGGGAATTGAATTCCTTGTTTGATACACCCACAACCTTTACAATTATAACCATAACTGGAGACTAGTTCATAACCAAGGTCGTATCATGTTTGCAAAGACAAAGAATAAGGTGGGTCTGCATAAAGAGTGTAATTCCACCAATGGGTGTCAAATATATCCATAGGATCACAACCATCCTTCTTGATAGGGTTGTAAACATTAGCTTCCTCAATAAAAGCATGATTATCTTCCTTAGCAGGAGTACAACCATTTTCCTTCTTAATGGGAAGACAATTAACCTTCATAGCAGAGGTGTATGAGACTATTGGGAGGGAAAGGTGCATAGGGTCAACTTTATATTCTCCAGTAAAGAAATCAAAGAAATCCAAGGACCCACAATCATCACCAAGACACACATTTGATTTAGAAGAAGAAGTGGAAGGGGGAAATTAGGATTCTTCACTTTGAGTTCTTCTTCTTCATGGGTATTCACCTTAGGGGAAACATTTAAGGGAGAAACCACTGAAGAGGATTCCAATGCATTAGAAGATAGTGATGGAATACAATTATTAAGAGTGGAAACAATTGAGACCCAAGCAGTAGCTACCAACTCATAAAGGTGTATAGCCTCAAGGTCAGCCCTAATTGTAATAACTTCATTATTAGCAAAAAAAAATATGCAAAGATGTAAGTTAGATGTTACAACCCCCAAATCATTAACCTAAGGTCTTCCCAAAAGTATATTGTAAGGTAAGGCATCATGCATCACATATACCAAAGTAGGTATGGTAACAAGTCCTAGCCTCAAAGGCAAGATTATCATGCTTAGGAATTGATGAACAATATTATTAAATCCACAAATGTACAAAGAAGAAGAAGCTAAAGAACAAGAATCAATCTTTATCTTAGGTAAAAAAAAATATGCTACATACTTTGAGAGCTAAATTGACATCAACACGAGCATGTCTAATACCAATGTTGTTAATGTTAACTATAATCGTTGAAGGGTTTTCTTGCTTTTGCACATCCAAGGGTGGGAGTTCTTACAAATAGAATGTAATAATTAGTGAATCCACATGAATATGATCTATCAACCCATTAACATCCACCAACCTAGAAAAATTAGGAAAGAGGATCTTTTGCAAGGCTTCCTGAAGTATACCTTGATAAACCAAGGTAGACTAAAGAAAATACCATAGTAAAATATTAGTCGGAGTAACACAAATTTTCTTGAGAAGATCATAATCACTAGGTTCTTTAGTCATGGATTTAGGTGTTGAAGGAAGACTTGGCTGTGAAGGTGGTAAAGAGGTTGAAATAAAAGTAGGTTGAGAAGGATATTGATCCAAATTATATTGATTTATTCTAGTATTATACATATACCCTACAACATTATTAGAATATGTAGCTTTTAAGAATCTCATGTAAAGTTCCAATGATTCATTAGAGACTAGAACCCCATGAATAGAATGAATCCTCTTAAGAGAAGGGCTATCCAAATTCAAGTAAATTATGGGTCTCTTAGTCCTTTTAGGTGCCATGGAGACATTCCCTACATTCATAGACTTCTTGACTTGTGAAGAGGAAGCAGATGGTGGTGATGAAGACATCTATTTGGTAGATCTACAAATAGGACAATATACCTCTAATAAATCATCCAAGAATCCTCTAAAATATCAAAATCCTCCTTAGAAAAAGAATTATCATAAACATTAAAACATTACAAAAAATAATCCAACATGGTTCATGTCAGGCTAACCAAAAATGTAGAGAAGGGGGATTCATTACTCATGAGTCTCTTTCTTACCAAGAGAATACAAGGGAATGAACTACCTTAAAATACCTTAGAATACCTAATGAGTTGAATAATATGAAAGAGATTGAAAGAAATAGATCAAAATTAGAGATTCAAGAGTGATACCAGAATAACAACTTTCAGGACCGAAAGAGTAGATCACTAATATTTTTAAGATAAAAGGAAAAGTTAGTAGCCAGAGGATGGAAATGTGAGATTGGTACATCAACATAGTGCACTAATTTCCTAATGGAGTGTAGTGCTAGCATCCAATAAGGACAAAGCACTAAGCCTCTGGTAGTGTAGAAAAATGCACTTTATATTTTCACACTTTGTTTGGGTCCTAATTAAATTGGACATAATTATGCATTAATATGCCCTATTTTACATCCAAAAGCCTAATAAGTTACATTTTTGAAAGATAAACATGACAATAATTAATGCCGATACATAACACTTTACCGTGAGCAATGTGTGTTCTAAGAATAGGGACCTGGGACCTATTCACCCATGGGAAAATGGGTCCACCCTAGGCCTTTGAACCAAAATTTATATTTTGTTTTTGATGGTATTTTAAGGTCCCCAAATCCCTATTTCAATGTTAGCTTGTAATGTTTAAATTTTAGGAAATTAAGGATACATTTTTATAAATACAAGTTTATTTCATAATTTCAAATCCTAGAAAAAGAGAAATTCAAGAGAAATTATGAGAATTTTCAAGTAATTGATGATCAAGAGAATTCAACAGAAAAATTATGAAATATTTATTGCAGTATTCAAGATCTAGTCATCACATCAAAGTCTTCTTACATCATGCATTCAAAGCATTATTTTTATTATCAAGATCCACATCCATTGAATGCATTTGATACAAGTTGTAGACCTTCTAATATCTACATTCAAAGATTGATACAAGGGTTTGTTGAGTGGTAACATAGCTTTGTTCATTCATCATGCCTTCTTTTATGCTTTATTTCAATTCAAGGTTTGACTACCAAAATGGGTTTTTGACCAAGGAAAACTCCCATTCACCAAAAACAAACATTTTTTCTTGCCTATGTTTGTGTTTCAAATCTAGGTTGAAGAAGAATTGAAGACCTCTTGAAGTGTGAAATTGGAAAATTTTCCAAAGTTGCAATTTTTTTCCAAGTTGTGTTCAAATCATGGAATATCACCTACAAATCTGATATCTAACTTTCCAACACTTAAACCTAGACAAATCAAAAGCTACAGATCAATATTAGAGGCTCCCAAAAAATGCTAAAAAGCCTTAATAAAAGACCCAACGAAAGAGTCCTAGACAACCTCCTAAAATTGACTTTTGTTGATTGGTAAACATCATTCTTTCTTTTTAATATTTGCAATAAGTTTTTTGTTTCTATTAATATTAATATTTATATTGTTGTTTCAAGTTTGAATTGGAATAATTAGTTTGTGAAACCAAGGAAATAGGGGGGTGTATTCACCTTTTAGGATATGGACACACATAAGGGGGTCTTATTTCACTCTAGTTTATTCAAGGAAACCCTAGAAATCTCAATCTAATGGTTCAATTAAGAGAAGGGGTTGCTATAAGGTCTTCTTTGGTGTGATTAAATAAAAAAAATGGGGTTCACCACTAAGAAAGGGCTTAGAAAGAAGGAAATGTAAATGATAGACAAGTCTAGCTATGTAACCAAGGAAACCAAACTCAAAATCTGAATAATGAATTGAGAATGAATAGGGGTACACCTAGAAAACTAAAGATGTCAAAAACAAGGTCTGAAATCTTGAAATTATGAATTTTGATGCATACTAGGACTCATATTCTAGGCTAGGTGATTTAGCCCCAATTTAGGGATTCGGGCTGGATTCAAAATTTGCAATTGGTAAAGAAAGATCTACAAAAAATGGCTAAAAAGTGGTATACTAGGATTTATACACCAGTTGTGGAAATTTAGTCCTAGTATTAGGGTTTTTCTAAAACTATGGTCTCCTCTAGTGATCTTCTGTAGCTTCTCTTCCTTCTGATCTTCGAGTCTAAAACTCTGAATTCTTACATGTAGGTGACTTTCCGTGATGATAACAACTCCTTGACAACTCTGAAAACTTTCTTCAATATTGCAACTTACTCTTTAAAGGATCTTCAAGCTCAAAACACCTAGATCTACAATCACAGATGTAGAGGATAGAAAAATGTTGATTTGATAGTGGATATGGGTTTTCCTTGGTCAAACCATGTTTTGGTAATCAAACCTTGAAATGAATATAAACATGGAAGGAATGATGAATAAACAAATATGCTATGTTACAACTCACCAAACCATTGTAAAAAAGGATTCAATTTAGTATGAAATAGCTAGTATGAATGTAGATCTTGACTTTTGATTGTCAGTTTTGAATCTTGACTTGAATGCTTGCTTGAATCATAAAACCCTACATGTTAGCTCAAAAACAACCATGATGCATGATGACTTTGACGTGATGCTTGAATCTTGAATATAGCTCCAAAAATTTTTATAATGAACTCTTGAGTGGTCTCGAATGCTCTTGTGAACTCTTGATCTCATAAACTTGCTAGGATACTTGCTCATAAAATTTGCTTGGAGAAAATATGTGAAATAACATTGTATTTATACTTGTTTATGTTGAATTTCCTAAAATTACAACATGAAAAGTTGACATTAGATCTAGGAGAATAAAATCCCACCAAATATTGAATTCAAAATAGGTCCAAGCTAAGCTAGATTGATATGCTAGTTGGGGCATACGAGTTCCAATAGCCTAGGCTTAGGATACAAATTTTAAGAAATGATAAGTTATATTCCAAATTTAATATCAAGCCTCAAAAATTAGGTGGGACCCCTACACACAAGGTGGTGTATGAGTCCCAAATCACTAAATCTATGACATAACCCAAAAATGATGAATTATAATTGGTCATTAGTTAAACTTTAGGATTATCCTGAAATAAATGCATTAAATAAGTCTTGTGGATTCAAACTAGATCCAAATAAGGCATAAAGAAGACCAATTTTAGTAGGGAGGGCCCAAACAACTGTTAAAATATAGAGGGATACATTTTTCTACACAACATTTAGGATCCACTTTAGTGAGAGGAAGAACTTGCTTCAAACTCACACTAAAGTAGACAAAATCACATCAAGAGTGGTCCAAGTGTACCAATGCTAGTGAGATAGGATGAAAAAGATCAAGAGAGTTGCACAAGCCCCTAGGATAAAGATCCCATGGAAAATATACATAGGCACTAAGGAACACACATGTAAATAATGTAAGGAGAAAAAAAAGGAATAATCATACACTACCAAAGACATCAAGAAAAAGAGAAACAAAAACAAAAACAGCTGGATCAAGCCTCGATCGTTTGTCCAACATGATGTGGATTAGATAAAAGCTAGTTGTCCAAAAAAATTACAAGTGGAACATGATTTCCACTATGTAAACCAGACACATGCTCACAAGGTCTAGCAGAACCTCAAGCCATCCACTATGTGAGCCCCTAGAGACATATATGAACATGGCTAGTATGCGCTCACACAGACAAGCAAGTGGCTATGGGAAAGTCATGCCTAAGTTCAAATCCCATATGGTAACCATACTAATTCCATACCTCCTGATAACTTTGATAAGGTTCCACACAACATGAATGATATGATCCATGAGGCAAGAAGAAATTTGTATGCTTGACACCCCTGAATAAATATGATGGCTCTAGAGGAAAGCAAAGTGTGTTATGCAAGGTGGCCATATAATAGTTATTATAAATGAAAAATAGTATAAGGAATGTTCAAAGGAGTTTTTCTTAGTTCATGTAAGGTATTAACTTATAGAACATCATTCCTAATGCCTCCAAGATAGGAACAATCAAAGAAACTTAGAAGATCCACAACTTAGGGGATGCAGTGTGTCACATCAAGGCACTAAGAGGAATATAATTTTCTAATAGAGATCACGCTCTTGAGGGAAATTACACCAAATGTCACCACAAAGAGAACGATGCATCACATGAAGAAGACCACACTATGAAACATGAGTTGTAAAATGAAAAAGAATAATTCCAATGTATTCCCCCACTTTAAAGAAATTGATAAACACCATGCTGTGAACAATTACTTTAAAGTAGCAAATGATAAATGCTAACAATAAATAGGACATGAGAGATTATTTGGAAAGCCCCATGCCAATTCATACATGTTTCCAAATGAAGTTATGTCATGAAGAGTGGTTTCCCCCAAAATGAATCCCAAAATCACATAAGGGATCCACAGATTTGGGGTCAGTATGTCTTTGCTACAATGTTATTAGAGAGCTCAGAACTATCATCATTCCCCAAATACTCATGGAATAGGAAGAATGACACAAAGAGAGATAAAATTAAGAGAAAATTTTGGGTCAACATGGAAGAGGCCTAAATGTCTCAATGGCTTGTGTCATCTCCAAAAGGAAAACAAAAGACAAAGAAAAGAAAAATAAAAATATTTTTGGTCAACATGGAAGAGACCTAAATGTCTTGATGCCTTGCATCATCCCCAAAAGGAAAACACAAGAAAAAGAAAAAGGATAAAGGAAAAGCTTTATGGCATAGAGAAGAATGTAGGTACAAATAGACAAATGTCACAACGAGAGAGGTACATCAAATATAATATTATGAGGAGATCACATTTCCCACATGCAATCATAATAAACATAAAGAAAAGACTAGTAAGACACATGTGAGCCCACCTATTAGCAAGTATTATGCATCCCAATCTTGTTCATCATATACGAAAGGTGGAAAACTAGCCAAAGGGACTACAACAAGTTTTGAACTAGGGTCATCACCAAATTCAACACTCTTCCTAGGAGAATTATCATTTAAGCACATAGAAGAGGAAAACAATGAATTCGATTCATTGTGCACTTCTTCATAAATTTTAACACTCTCATCAGCATTTTCCAAGTTAATCACAATGGAAGGTTGAATGATAATGTCTAAAGAAGCATTTAGCTCTTTTTGTAGTTGCGATATAGAATCTTTTTGTTGCGAGAAAAAGGGAGACTCATCATGTATTACTTTAGTCGAGTTTGGATGCTAATTTTCTTTGTTGTT
Source organism: Sequoia sempervirens (assembly GCA_007258455.2). Classification (NCBI taxonomy): domain Eukaryota; kingdom Viridiplantae; phylum Streptophyta; class Pinopsida; order Cupressales; family Cupressaceae; genus Sequoia; species Sequoia sempervirens. The sequence continues at coordinate 137,217,088 of VDFB02000363.1, read as the reverse complement.
CTCTTTGTTTAATCTTCTAGCAAGAGAATGATGGCTATGCCCACACTATCTAGCATATATGTTTATTTTAAAATAGTTTTCAATTTTTGTTTTTGTAGGAGTGGGGCTATAAACTTGTTTTGTCTTAGGAGGTGTGATGATTTTTTTTTGGTTGTTTCTTCATTGTTTATTGGAGATAGGAAAAGGATCTATCTTAGGTTAGTCTTAGTTATTTGGAAATTCTTTAGGTTAAATCATAGGTCGAGGCATGTTTCTAAGGGATAGTTTTTGCATGTATTTCACCTTAAAATTTTGATAGGATTTGAAAAATAAGTCCTCAAGAGGTTTAATAGGTTCCATAGGCTCGGGCCAAAATAAATTAAATGAAAAGTTTCCACATGAAGACAAAGGATTAAATCCACTATGGTGCATAGTAAATATTTCAATATCAAAGGGAAACTTTAAATATTTATGCACAACCAAAGGGATGACTTCCATGGAGTGTAGCAATAGATAACCAAGCTTCACATGGAATTGATCCCATGTCCGGATGATGGAGAATGAGACATCTAATTGTTTCAGTCAAATTTTTGAAGGGTGATTGATCCCATCATAGGGAAAGTGAAACCATTATATGTTTTTATCCATGCTTTCATTTTATCATATGTTTCTTGATAGAACTCATTCGTAAGTAAGAATTCTTTATTGATCACATTCTCTCTTGTAGTGTAGAAAATTGTATGCTCTTGAAAATGGTACAATTTCACACTTAATTTGGACCTATTTTAGCACCCTTGCATTAAATACCCCTTTAAATCATCATTAAAAGGCCCCTAAGACCCTTTATTTTGGATCTTGAGGTTTATTTCAACCAAAAACCCATCAAAATCATCAAAACACTAAATTTTCTAACAACCCACCTCAAAAATATAGGGTGGGACTCATACGCAACCTTGGGCATTGAAAGGTGGAATTTTGTGTGATTCTATGCTTGTGAGATAGAACAACAAAATTCCTCACTCTCATTCAAGGAGAAACTCTAGAGATCTCAACCTCAAGTGTGCAAAGGACAAAGATATCTTGCAATAGGGTTGTCCTAGGGTATGATTGTAAACTAATGAGGGGTTCACCACCAAGCTAGGGCCTGGAAAGACTAATGAAATGCAAGATGTAATGCTTAACCCTGTGGACACGAAAAAGGTAACCCTTCTAATTTTTCTCATGTTTATGCCCTCCTAAATATTTTGGCTTGATTTTTCTTTGATTTAATGTTGTAATGTGGCCAACACATTCACATTAAGTATTGGGTCCTTGTGAATCAATCAGAATTCTATGATTGTTTGTAAAGGTGTTGTGAAGTGTTGTAACCTAATTTCACACTTTTCTAGGACCTTTTCATTATAATTAACTTAAATAACCTCTTTTTATAATTTACCAAGCCTTATTTCAAAGTGTTGTAAAGATTTGTAACAAACTCTCATTCTTTTCTAGGCTTGTTATCAATAATTTGACCATTTCTTATGTTTAAATGATACCTTAATGCACTTTTCGGCCCTACTAAAGTGTGTTTTGGAGAATAATCCCATTAAACATCATTAAATACACTTTAATTCCTAACACCCAATAAAATTTCCCTAGTGGGACCAAGTTTCCAACTAGGGTGACTTAGTCCCACTGTGCACAAAAATCAAAATTATTTTAAATTTCTGGCAGGAAATTATTCTCTTAACCTTGAGGTCTTCCTGTGATGTGTTATTTTCAATAAATTTTGTAAAATAAAGTATAAATGAAGGGTTTTCCTCTCATTTTCACTCCCATTCATCTAATACATTCATCCATACATTAGCATACATAAATTCATAATTCTCAAGAGTTTTAGGCACTATCAAGTCTTCATTGGAGCATCTACTTGCATATCTTCATATTTATACATCAAGGGTTGGGTGAGTTGTAGAATTTCATGTTGTTCATTCATTATTCTCTTTCTATTTAATTTCATTTTCAAGGGTTTGATTACAAAATTTTGGTTTGACCAAGGTAAACCCCTATTCTTTAACCCTTAACCCATTTTCCCCTCTTTACATGTGTGTTTTGCAGGTCTTGTATTAGATTTATCAAAGAGAAAGTTATTAAAAGGTGTTTTCAATTCATCAAAGTCATTCAAGTCAAAAAAATATCTAAGAGAAACTTGGAGATCACGTACAACCCAATCTTTTGCAAAATTTGAACCAGACACCTATAGAAAAGAGAACTGCAGACCGAGAGCTACATATTCCTATCTCAAAATTCCTAAAATCTGAAGGTGGACTAAGTCATGATCAGTGGTGAATTAGTCCCATTACTAGGCCTGAAAATTGATTTCTACATTTTTGGATACCCCTTTGGCTGAAACTTGTTCTGACAGAATCTCCCCAAAATGGGACTATCATCCAGCTTGGCGTAAGTGTCTCAGTTGGATTCAACAATAAATTCTATGGGATTCTAGAGCCTCTTTACATCACATTATAGTTTCCAGGTGCACCTCTCCAGTCTCTTTCATTTTTGTTATTGTTTACTTGCATTCTTAGGTCATTTTCCGTATCACAATGTGTTTTCAAACAACTTGCATTTCTTATGTTTTACATTAATAATCCATTTCCTTTATTAGTTTATTGCATTTAGGACATTATATTTAGGCATATTTCATTCATACTTGCTTATTTTTGAGTGGGGACATTTCCCATTTTGGCCCATCTCTCTCCATTTAGGTGGAAAACCCTAGAAGTACTAGAGAGCATTAGGGTGCCAAAATCTTTGTCCGTATTTTCGTGAACCCGACTTTAGAACATTTTACTTTTGATTTCAAGTGCATTCACATCCTAGGAATAGCTTGCATTGGCATTACATAGTTTAAATTGCATCCTAGGTTTTTAAAAATTGCATTAGTGAAAAGATCATATACCTTGTATTTTTGCATTGCATTTCATTAAAAATTAAAACCAATTATGCATTTTCATATTGTCTTTGCATTTGAAAATCTAAAAATCAGAAAATTCCATTTAAAAATTCTAAGAAATTTCAAAAAAATCGCAACCTAGACTAATTTTCCACACTGGATGACTTAGTCCACTTGCACATTTTGCACTGTAAATTTTTTTCATTTCTAGATTATTTTTAGCATTTCTATTTTCTTTTATTGCATTTGCTTTCCAGAAGTTTAGCTATAAACATTTTATTTCTCTTAGTTTACATTGCATTTCCATTCACCCGCATTTAGAAACCTTTGCATGAGTGTTTGGTGTCCTATTGCTAATACCTTAGTTATAATAAGTTATCAACTCATGTTATCCTATGATAATACACTCATTGAGGATCTTGGAATATCTAAAGCTCCCACTCCTAGTATTGCAACTAGTACACTAGGCATGGATACTACCTTTAGAAAATCTTTTCCTTCCAATAACATGCAAGTTGATGCAAAGAATGATCATATCCTGCAATACAAAATCATTAACATTCATGAGGACTTAACACATATTCAACATCAAGTGTGCCTTGAAAAAAATTCAACCACTATGATTCCTACCATAGAAAACATCCATCACATGCTTGAATGTGATGAAGGCCTAGACATTAGGAAGAAAATCATTGATATATACCATAAACATGTTCCTTCCACCTCTAGTACATCTCAACCAGTAAACATTGTGGTTAGCCAAGGAGGACCTCACACTCCTCCTCCTTCAAGAGTAGCAACCATACCTACCTATACCACTCCTCAAGTCACCACAACAATGAAATACATTAGTAATGTGATTCCTTCCTTGACTATTCCTACTAGCATTCCTAGTTCCTATGTGGCATCGCATGTTCTATCCTCTTCCACCATACCATCTATAAGCATTCCCTTCACTTTCCCTACCACTACATACATTCCATCACCACTTTCCCTTCCACCTCATACCACTTACACTGACCATCTCATAACACAAATTTTCCAAACTATCTTCTCTATGCAAAAATAAATATCCACCATAAACCAAAATCAGAATGGACCACCCACGTATTATGTCCAAAGCATTCCACTATCTTTGGAAATATTGCAAACACCAATGCCACAAGGAATAGAGATGCCTATATTTGAGAAATACGGATGGAAGGGAGATCCTTCTAACCATGTTAATGCTTACACTGCCTTATGTAGTGACTTTGTCCTTCATGATAAAATGTTAGCAAAAAAATTTCCTAGGACTTTAAAAGGCACCGTCTTGGAATGGTTCTCATCTTTACTCAATGAAAGTTGTCCCTTTGATCATACACAAATGTTTAAATTTTCCCTTTGACAATGAAATATTCACTGTTCACCATTACGGCTTTAACCATTTATCTTCTAAAGGAGAATTTTCCTTAGAAGCCTTTTGGCCCAAGCCCATGGAACCTATTATGCCTCACAGAGACTTCTTTTTCATTGCTTACCAAAAATTTAAAGCAAAGAAAATAGCAGAATTGTCTCTCTGCAACATGTCCCCATCCACTTTTGACACTCCTATCCTAGATGAAACAATTCTTCAACCCTAACAAGAACCAACCAACCAAGCTCAACCAACACTTGAAACCTCCCCGACATCATCTAAAAGACCATGAGAAAAGGAAAAAAATCCTCTCATTCCTCCTCACAAAAAAAAAAATTACAAAGAAAAGGAGAAAGTGGATGAACAACCTTCCATGGTTCCTTTTGTTCCTCCCCTTAGGTAAGAAAACCAACCTATGGTTTATCAACCCACTTGTTCACAAACACAACTTGACAATTAAACCAAAAGAAATAGAGGATCTAGGGAGTGTAGGCATAGATGTTGTGCCCTTGCTCGCAAGTTACAAGGTGAAGAAAACAAAGAAAATAAAAATCTGCACTTGATAGAAGCAATGCATGATGACCCTCCTCCCTAATCACAACAAAATAATCAAATACACCAGCCACAACAAGAGGTACATCCTTCATTGGACATTATCATTTGTCCTCCTATTGTGATTAATCTGGATGACAATGATGAGATCGCTAAAATAGATGAAGAGGTGCATAATGATTTGAATACATTATTTTCCTCTTTTGTGAGCTTAAATGATAAATCTCCTACAAAGAGTGTAGAACTGGTGCTCCCCCTATTTCGGCACTTCCTCTTGTCCCTTTGGCTAGTTTCTTTCCCTTGGCATATCATGAACATGACTAGGAGGTGAATGAATTGCTTGATGGTTGACTCACATTTTCCTTCCTAGTATTTTTCTTTTGCATTTTTGCAGTTGTGTAATGTGTTTCCGCATGATCTTCTATTTGATTTTCTCCTCCTCTTTTTGGAATTCATCTATTTGTACCTTCATTCTTCTATATATCCTGCATCGCTTTCGCCTTTTTATTTTTTCTTTTTCTTGTGTTTTCCTTTTGGGGATGACACAAAGCATTGAGACTGAAATGTCTCTCTCATCTTGACCCAAAAGGCCCTTTTCTTTTTCTTGTCCTTTTTCTTTTTCTTGTGTTTTTCTTTTAGGGATGACACAAGGCATTGAGACTGAAATGTCTCTCTCATGTTGACCCAAAAGCTTTTCCATTTTTTCATTCTCCATTTCTTTTTCCATTTTTCTTATGTTCTCCTTTTGGGGATGATTCAAATCATCGAGACATCCTATGTCTCTTCCATGTTGACTCAAATAGATCTTTCTTTTCATTTTGTTTTGCTCTCTTTATGTCATTCTTCCAGTTCTATGTATTTTGGGGAATGATAATAGTTCTAAGATCTCTACACAAAACATTGTCGAAAAGAACATACTAACCCCAAATCCATAGATCCCTTATGTGTTTGGTGTTTTCATTTTGGGGGAAACCCCTTCCTTCCTTTTTTTCCATTTCCTTTGCATGACGTAGGCTTACTTCAAAATGTATGACTTGGCATAGGGGCTTTCCAAGTTGGCTCTCATGTCTTCTCTTTCTTTGTATTTTTCATTTCCTACTTTAAAGTAATTTCTCATAGAATGGTGTGTAGCAATTCCTTTAAAGTGGGGGCATATATTGTCTTATTATTTTTCATTTTTATTTTTCTTTGGTCATTAGTGTAGCCTTGCTACTTCATATGATGTGTTTGTCACTTTGTGGATGAGATTGGGTGTGATTTAATTCATGAGTGTGATCTATCTTAGCATATTACATTCCTCTTGGTGGATTGATGTGACACACTGCATCCCCTATGTTGTGAATATTCTATTCTTTGATTGGTCCTCTCTTGGAGACATTAGACATAATGTTCCCTAAGTTATAGACCTTGCATGAACTAAGAAAGACTCCTTTCAAAATCCTTTTCATGTTGCATTTTTCATTTTTTATATGGCCACCTTTCATAACACAGCTTGCATGTTTGTAGTGCCATCACATTTTTTCATGAGCTCCAAGCATACATAGTTTTTTTTGTCTCATGAAGCTCAAAAAGTCATTTTCTTTTGTGGTGTCTTATTAAAGTTATTAGGAGGTATAAATTTGGTATGGTTGATAGGAATCCCATTCTGGGGCATGACTTTCCCCATAGCCACCCACGTGTGTGTGAGTGCACACCAATCATGAGTGTATGTTTCTTACCTTTTGGGCATTCTCACCCAGTAGATAGCAATGAGTTCCTTTGCCTCAAATTGAGTATGCATTTTATTTCTAGACAAACAGCCTAAATCTGATCCACAATAGGATGGAAAAATCATCAAATCTTGATCTAACTCTCCTTTTATTTTTCTTCCTTTTCATTTACATCATTCTCATGTTTGATTCTTGTGCTCTTGTTTAGTTTTCACTGGGATTTTCATCCTAGGGGCTTGATCATCCCTCTTGATTATTTTTGTCTCATCTTGCTAGCACTAGTTCATTGAAACCCCTCTTTATTGTATGTTTTGCTACATTAGTTTGGGTTTCAAGTAGATTCACCCTCTCACTAAAGTGGGGGCTAACTGTGGGCATACAAAAATTAACCCTTCTACTTTTTCTCATGTTCAGGCCCTCCTTGTGATTTTGGCTTGATTTTTCCTTGACTTAATGTTGTAATGTGGCCAACACATTCACATTAGGTCTTGGGTCCTTGTGAATCAATAAGAATTATATGATGTCTTGTAAAGGTGTTGTGAAGTGTTGTAACCCACCATCACACTTCTCAAGGACCTTTTCATTATAATTCACCTAAATAAATTATTTTTTATCACTTACCAAGCCTTATTTCAAAGTGTTGTAAATATTTTTAACAAATTCTCATGCTTTTCTAGTCTTGGCATCAATAATTTGACCCTTTCTTATGTTTAAATGGCCCCTTAATGAACTCTTTAGCCCTACTTAAGTGTGTCTCAAAGAATAATCTCATTAAACATCATTAAATACACTTTAATTACTGACACCCAATAAAATTTCCCTGGTGGGACCAGGTTGTCACCTGGGGTGACTTAATCGCATTGGGAACAAAAATCAAAATTATTTTAAATTTTTGGTGGGAAATTATTATCTTAACATTGAGGTCAACCTGTGATGTGTTATTTTCAAGAAATTTTGTAAAATCAAGTATACATATTTTTTTTTCCTCTCATTTTCAATCCCATTCATCTAATACATTCATCCATACATTAGCATGCATACATTCATAATTCTCAAGCATTCTAGGCACTATCAAGTCTTAATTAGAGCACCTACTTGCATATCTTTAGATTTCTACATCAATGGTTTGATGAGTTGTAGTATTGCATGTTGTTCATTCATCATTATCTTTATTTTTCATTTTATTTTCAAGGGTTTAATTACCAAATTGGGGTTTGACCAAGGAAAACCCCTATTCTCTAACCCTTAACCCTTTTTCCCCTCTTTGCATGTGTGTTTTGTAAGTATTGTATGCAAATTTTTCAAAGACAAAGGTGTTAAAAGGTGTTTTCAATTCATCAAATTCAATCAAGTCAACAAAATCCCTAAGAGAAGCTTGGAGATCACTTGTAGCTTGATTTCTGCGGAATTTGAACCAAACACCTATCAAAAAGAGAAGTGTAGACCAAGAGCTACAAATTCTTGTCCCGAAATTCTTGAAAGTTGAAGGTGGACTAAGTCACCACCAGTGGCAAGTTACTCCCACTACTAGGCCTAAAAAGTGATCTCTACATTTTTGGATACCCATTTGGCTAAAACCTATTCTGATATAATCTCCCTAAAATTGTACTAAGTTGCCCAGCTTGGTTTAAGTGTTCCAGTTGGCTTCAACAACATATTCTACAAGATTCGAGAGCCTCTTTGCATCACATTCTAGTTTCCAGGTGCATCTCTCCATTCTCTTTCATTTTTGTTATTGTTTACTTGCATTCTTAGGTCATTTTTCATATCACAATGTGGTTTCAAACAACTTGCATTTCTTAGGTTTTACATTAATAATTCATTTCCTTTATTAGTTTATTGCATTTATTTCATTACATTTTGGAATATTTCATTCAAAATTGCATAGTTTTAAGGGGGGACATTGCCCATTTTGGCCCATCTCTCTCCTTTTAGGTGAAAAACCCTAGAAGTATTAGAGACCATTAGGGCACCAAAATATTTGTCCATAAATCCTAATGTAATGAAATCTTTCACTAAATGACCTAAACAATGCATGCAAAAGGTAATAATAAGCTGAGAGATGAAAGGTGTGCACTTGGAAATCTAAGGAAGACTAGAATAAGTCCTGAAATACTGAAAATACTTATTTTAAAGCATTCTAGGACTCACATGTAGGGCTAGGCAATATAGTCCCAAATCTGGGTTTTTCGGTAGGAACTAGTTTATGGAAAAAGGGTGTTTTGAACTACAAAAATTTGGAAAATGACCTAAACTAGGACTCATACGCCAAAACTAATGTATCAGTCTAGTTAGGGTGTTTTGGAACTTCAAGGTCTGAATTTGGTCTTCAATGTCTATTTTGTCCTTTCCAATTGATTTTCGGATCTGAAACCTTGATTTGTAGCCTACAGAAATCTTCCAATGATATTCAATGCAAGTTAACAACTTTAACAACTTTCTCCAAAATTTGTCTTCAATGTTTGTTCAACCTAGATCTGCAAATCAAACTCTAAAGAGGGGAAAATGATGTTTCATTAGTATAAATGGGTTTACCTTGGTCAAACCCTGTTTTGGTAATCAAGCCTTGAAATGAAATAAAATGAAATGAAATGAGAATGGAGAATGATGAATGAACCAAATAATATGTTGCAACTCAACAAACCCTAGCAATAAAGTGTTGCAAGCATGAATGAAGTGGCTCCAATGGATGTGGATCTTGACTCTTGCTTGAATAGGATAGATATTGAATGGAATGCTAGCTTGAATCATGAAATCCTACATCATAATTGTTAGCTCAGAGGGTAAGTGCACTAAGATGGTTCCAAAAAAGGGGGCTTAAATGGCCACTTTTTTTTTTTGAAATTAGGAAATACTGACCTTGGACATGAAATTGAGGATAGTTAAACTCAAATTTTTGAGATGGAACAAAAACAAGGATCGAAGTGCTCTGATTCTACTTTCTAAACTACCAATTTATTTTGAAAATGGTTTAGATTAAGGGGTTCAAAAGAGGGACGTACACAAATTGGTGTTTTTTTTGTCAGAAAAACATAACATAGCAACTCTTGTACGACCCTAGCATGATGAATTTTTTTGTAGTATTTTGAAAATAGCTATGGTTAGAAGTTAGCTAACAATATTTAGTTGATGCACAATTTTTCTGATAATTTTTTAATGAATATTTGATTTTTTACTAATTTTCTAAGTGGACACTTCCTAAAAGGAAGAATTTTGGCCTTGCTCGCCCTACAAATTTTGGAAAGTAATTGAATTTTTTTATAATTTTTTTTTTATAATGGAGTCTAGTTTATAAAAATATAATTTATTTGAAATTTTGAGGAATGGTTAATTTATAACGAAAAAAACACCAAACACTAATTTTTGGCAAAAAAGAGACATACAAACAAAAGAAATTATGGATGAAAGGCTTAACATTGTCAAAAAGTGAAAAAAATTACATCATTGGATAGCTAAGAGAGAACCTAACATTATATATATGTTCAATTTTTTCAATATTGAACCATACGCAATCCTGATGGTGAGCACGAGCCCGATTATGTGAAAATTTGTAGAATTTGTAAAAACACATCTCTAGTTGTTGGGAATGCCCTCCAAGCCTTTGGGTTGGTATTCCAAGGAAAATACCAATCCTAATGCTTGGGGATTGCCAAAGCAAGATATAATGTGATCACATTATAACGCGCTTGCATTATATCTCATTTTTGACATGGTTATTTTCTTTTGCGAGAAACATGTCAACTAAGAGATAACGTGAGTGTGCTATAATGCGCTCATGTTATGTCTTCCTTTATGTTAAATTCCACTCTATTGAATGTATGTTGATATATTTGTATGTTTTTATGTACATGTATGCTTGATTGTCATGTATGTATGTATGTATGTATGTATGTATGTATGCATGCTTGTATTTATATATGTATGCCTATATGTATCAATACATGTATATTGTATGTATGTGTATATGTATGTAAGATTGTATCTACACATGTATGTATGTATGCTTGTATGGATGTATGATTGTATGTATGTATGTATTTATTTATGTATTTCTTTAGAGGGAGGGATAATTTTAAGAGAGAGAGAGAGAGAGAGAGAGAGAGTTGTGTAGGTAGGGTGAGATGGAGAGAGGGAGAGACATAGAGAGAGAGTCTAGAGAGAGAGAGGGAGTGGGAGAGAATGGGTTGGAGTGAGAGGAACTTAGCTAGGTAGGGTGGGAGGGAGAGATAGAGATAGAGAGAGATAGAGAGAGATAGAGATAGAGAGAGAGACAACGAGAGAGAGAGTTATGTAGGTAGGGTTTTAAAGGGAGATACTTGAGAGTGTGATAGGGGTGAGAGGGAGAGACTTGAGAGATAGGTATTGAGAGGGAGTGTAGGAGAGATGGAGTGTGAGTGAGAGACTTGAGAGAGGGAGAGGGTGTGGGAGGGAGTGACCTAAGAGAGGGAGAGAAAGAGGAAGGTGGAGTGAGAGGGACTTATCTAGGTAGGGTGGGAGGG